>PVKS010004236.1:0-95303 GCA_004027875.1 Aplodontia rufa | reverse complement strand
GGGGGAGGGTATATGAAGAACTCATAGGAGACTGGAAATTGGGAAGATGAGGGAACCATCCCAGAAGCTGATGTCATTCCTCCACAAACTATCCATTTAACGCATGAGTTCTTCTGGGGGAAACTGCAAAAGGTAAAATCCAAGGTGGTTATCCATGAGCTGGTTTTTCCCCTCAATAACAAAGTTTATATCCACTGGGAAAAAAAAAAAAGTAGTGAACAAATGCAGCAAGTTTTCAGGATGTAAAATCAATATACACAAAAATTATATTTCTATACCTTAGTAATGAATGATCTAAAAAATGAAATTAAAAAATAATTCCATTTGCAGTATCATCAGAATTTACAAAATAATTAGGGAGAAGTTAAAGAAGTTTTCAGTGGAAAAACAACCCATGTCTTTATTGATTAGAAAACTTAGTATTGTGCTACAGTGGTGGCTGAGTCTTTGGAGTACTTGCTTGCCTGGCTGAGGATCTGGGTTCAAATCCCCACACCATATACATGTGTAGGAGAAACAAAAGCCAGATAATAAATAAATAAATAAAATTGATTCTCCCTCTCTCTCTCTCTCTTTCTCTCTCCCCCTCTCTCTCACACACACACTTTTTCCCTCTTTAAAGAAAAAAACTTACTTTTATTAAGATGGCAGTATTTCTCAAATTGATCTGTTAGGTTTGATGCAAGATCCTCATTTTTTCAGAGACTGACAATCTGATCCTCCAGTCCATAGAGAATATAAGGAATTCAGAGTACTAAAAACAATTATGTCTTCCTAGATCCCACCCTATTCTCCCTACCATTCCCCTCCCCACCACTCATCCCCTCCCTCCTCCCCTCCCCCCACATATCTATGGTTGTCCTAGATTATGTGTTGCCATGCCCCTGCTGGGTCCAATATGTGAGCCTGACCACCTTTCACCCAAGATTGGATTTAGTTCCAGCCTCCACAAATGAGTGAAAACATTTAACCCACAACTCTCTGGGTTTGGCTAACTTTGCTCAGCATGATTTCTTCCATAGTCATCCATTTACTTTCAAAAGCTGTAATATCATTGTTTCTAATTGGTGAGTAGAATTCTATTGTATATATATGTATGTATGTATGTGTATGTATAGATATACATACGTGTATATACATGTGTGTATATACATATATATGTGTATATATGTATGTATGTATATATGTATGTATGTATGTATATACCACAGCTTTTGGATTCCTTCATCCAGTGAGGGGCATCTGGGTTGGTTCCATAATTTAGCTATTGTAAATTGAGCTGTTATGAACATAGATTTTGCTGTGTTGCTGTAGTGTGCTGATTTTAACTCCTCTGGGAAAATACCCAGAAGAGGGATAGCTAGATCACGTGGTGGATCCATCCCTAATTTTTTGAGGAGTCTCCACACTGCTTTCCAGAGCAGCTGTACTAGTTTGCAGTTCCACCAACAGTGTGCTAGTGTTTCTAACTCCCTGCAACCCCTCCAGCATCTTTTATTGTTTATATTCTTCATTTTTGCCAGTCTGAGTGGAGGTGAAATCTTAATGTAGTTTTTATTTGCATTTCTCTTATTACTAGTGATTTAAAACACTTTCTCATGTATTTATTAGCTTGCTCATTGTCCTCTTTTGAGAAGTTTCTTTAATTCTTTGGCCCATTTTTTGATTGAATAGTTTGTGGTTTTGGTATTAAGTTTTTTGAGTAGTTTGTAAATTTTGGATATTAGTCCCCTGTCAGAGGAATCACAGGCCATGATTATGGTTATGTCTTGACAATTTTGACCAATTCCTTCAGTATTCAGAAGCTTTTTAGTTTAATGGCATCCCACTCATTGTTTTTTACTTTAATTCTTTTGCTTTTGGGGTCTTATTGAGAAAGTCTTTGCCTACTCCCAAATGCTGGACTGTTGGTCCTCATTTTTCTTCTAGCAGTTGTATGGTAATTGGTTTAATTCCTAGTTCCTTAATCTATTTTGATTTGCTTGTAGTGCAGGGTGAGAGATAAAGATCTAATTTCAACTTCCTGCAGAAGCCTGTCCAGTTTGTGCAACACCATTTGTTGAATAGGCTGTCATTCCTCCATGTTATTTTTTGACCCCTTTGTTAAAGATCAGTTGTTTAAAGATTTGTGAATTTGTCTCAGAGTCTTCTATTCTATTCCATTGGTCCTCATTCCTATTTTGATACCAGTACCATACTGTTTTTGTTACTACAGCTCTATAGTATAGTTTTAGATCTGGTATTCCAAATCCACCTGTTTCGTCTTTCTTGCTTAGTAATGGTTTGATACACTGGGTTTCTTGTTGTTCTAAATGAATTTGAGAATTGCTTTTTCTACACCTGTAAAGAATGACTTTAGAATCTTGATGGGGATTGCATTGAATCTATATAGTGCTTTTGGCAGAATGGTCATTTTAATTATATTAATTCTGCCTAAGTAAAAGCATGAAACATCTTTCCATCTTCTCAGGTCTTCTAAGATTTCTTTCTCAATGTTCAATGAATTTCATAGTGGGGGTCTTTTACTTCCCTTGTTAGATTAATTCCCAAGTACTTTATTCTTTTTGAGGATATTGTGAATGGGACCGATTTCCTGATGTCTTCTTCTGCCCTATTATTGTTAGTGAATAAGAAAGCTATTGAATTATGGGTATTAATCTTGTAGCCTGACACTTTGCTAAATCTGTTTATAAGCTCAAGCAGTTTTCTGGTGGAGTTTTTTTTTTTTTTTTTTTTTTTGGATCTTCCAGATACAGGATCCTGTCATCAGCAAAAAATGATAGTTTGACTTCCTCTCTTCCTACTCTTATCCGTTTGATTTCCTTCTCTTTCCTGATTGCTCCAGCCAGAGTCTTGAGGACTGTATTGAATAAAAGTGATGAGCGTGGACAGCCTTGTCTTATTCCCAAGTTTAGTGGAAATGCTTTCAGCTTTTCTCTGTTTAGTACTATACTAGGTGAAGGTTTGTCATATATGGCTTTTATATAGTAAAGATAAAATTCTTTGATCTCTATCTTTTCTAGTGTTTTCAGCATAAATGGGTGCTGAATTTTATCAAAGACCTTTTCTGCATCAATTGAGATGATCCTATGGTTTTTGTCCTTAATTCTGTTTAAGTGATGGATCACATTTATTGATTTGTATGTGTTGAACCAGCCCTCCATACCTGGAATGAAGCACACCTGATTGTGGTGAATTATCTTCTTGATGTGTTTTTGAATACACTTTGCTAGAACCTTATTAAGAATTTTTGTGTTAATGTTCATGAGGCATATTGATTTGTCTGTAGTTCTCTTTTTTTGATGTGTCTTTTTTGGGTTTGGGTATCAGAGTTATGGTTGCCTTTAAGTGTTGGGGCTAGTTCCCTCCTTTTCAGTTTCTTAGAATAGTTTAATAAGGAGAGGTGTTAGCCCTTCCTCAAAGGTGTGATTAAATTCAATGGGGAATCCATCAGGGCCTGGACTTTTTTCTTTGGAAAACTTTTAATTGCTATATGGATTTCAGTGCCTGTTATTGGGCTGTTTAGGCTTTCAGTATCATCCTGTGTCAATTTGGGGATTTTTTTATGTGTCTAGAAATTTGTCCATGTCTTCCAGATTATCTAATTTAGAGGAGTATAGTTTTTCAAAATATGTTCTTATAATTTGTTGAATTTCCATGGAGTCAGTGGTGTTCGCTCTGTTTTCATTGGTGGTTTTGTTGATTTGCGTCATTTCCCTTATTGTAGTGAAATTGACTAGGAGCCTATCAATCTTTTTATTTTTTCAAAATATCAGCTCTTTGTTTTGTCAATTCTTTTTATTGTTTTTTTTTTGTTATTGTTGTTGTTGTTGTTGTTCTCAATTTCATTGATATCAGCTCTGATCTTGTTTATTTCCTGTCTTCTGCTGGCTTTGGGATTGGATTTTTCTTCCTTTTGTAGGGATTTGAGGTGGAGCATTAGCTTCTTTATTTGGGATCACTCTTGACTTTTAATGTAACCACCCAGTGCTATAAATTTTCCCTTTAGGAATGCTTTCATGCTGTCCCAGTGGTCTTAATATGTTATGTCTTCATAATCATTCTTTTCCAAGAATTTCTTGATTTCTGCTCTCATGTCTTCATGGATTCATTCTTCGTTTAATAGGGTATTATTCATTCTCCATGTGTATGTGTATTTTCTGTTATAATTTTTACTGTTGTTTGCTAGAGTCATGGTGTCATGGTCTGATAGGATACATGGAATAATATCTACTTTTTTATATTTGCTGAGATTGCCCTTGTGAACTAAAATATGATCTGTTTTGGAGAAAGAGCCATGTGCTGCTGAGAAGAAGGTATATTCTGCTGATTTGTGTTGGAATATTCTATAGATATCTGTTAAATCCATTTAATTTATTTAGTGGTTGAAGCTGGAGATCTCTTTATTGTTTTTTTGCTTTGACGATCTGTGTATTGGTGATACAGAACTGTTGAAGTCTCCCAGTATTATTGTGTTGAGGTCCACGAGTGGTTTTATGTCATGAAGTAATTTATTCACATAGTTGGGAGTGTTGTTGTTTGGAGAACATATATTTACTATGGTTATAACTTCCTGTTTTATTGTTCCCTTTACTACTATGTAGTGTCCTTCTTTATCTCTTCTGATTAGTTTCTGTTTGAAATCTACTTTGTCTGATAGAAGTATTGCAACACCTGCTTGCTTTCTTGGGCCATACACATGGTAGTTTTGTTCCATCCTTTCACTCTCAATCTGTGAATGTCATTGGCTGTAAGGTGTGTCTCTTGTAAGCAGCATATGATTGGATATTTTTGATCCAATCTGCTAATCTGTGTCTTTTGAGTGCTGCATTGAGGCCATTCCCATTCAGTGTTAGAATGGTTATGTGGTTGTGGTTCATAGTCAATTTGTTTTATTAGTAAGTTCTGTGCTGTCTTGGTTGTCTGTTGGTAGGGTGTAGTGTTATTGAATTTACTCTGTTTGTGGGTTTTGAGGAATGTTTGATTGTTCTTCTGTCTTGATTTTATCTTTGAGGATTCTTTGTAATGCAGGTTTTCTGTTCATGAATGCTGCCCATTTGCTTTTATCATGAAAAGTTCTTATTTCCCCTTCAAATTTGAAGCAGATTTGCTGGGTATAGTATTCTCAGTTGCATGTTGTGGTCATTCAGACAATGAAAGATAAAAGATATCCTTCCAGGATCTTCCTTCCAGAGTCTGAACTGAAAAGTCAGAGGAGATCCTTATTGGTTTGCCTCTGAATGTGATTTGGCATTCCTCCTTTGCAGATTTTAGTATTCATTCCTTGTTTTCCCTATTGTACATTTTTAATATGATGTGTCTTGCTGAGTTTCTCATTTGATTATGCCTTCTTGAGTGTCCTATAGGCTTCCTGGATGAGCACATCTGACTCTTATTATATGGGAAAATTTTTCTTTAACTATTTCCTTTAGAATGTTCTTTATACTATACTGTTCATTTGTGTTTTGATTTCTTTCTATATCCCAGTTACTCTTAGATTGTTTCTTTTAATTTCATCCCTGACATTTTGAAAATTTTGTTCATGTTCTTTGAGTTATTTTTCTTTTCTTTTTTTTTCCCAAAGAGAGAAGGACAGTGAGAGAGAGAGAGAGAGAGAGAGAGAGAGAATGAATCAGTTTTTATTGAGTTCCTCACATGGCCTTCACTGCTCAGACACTTAGTTGTGTACATGGTGAACCACATACCTGCACATGCTGGGCAAGTGCTGCAACCGCTGAGCCATCACTCTAGCCCTGTTTTTCTTTTTTGTCATCTGTGTGCTCATGCTTGCTCAGCCTGTCTTCAGTGTCAGAAGTTGTTTCTTCAAGAGCTGAGGTTCTGTTTTCTATAGAAATTAGTATATCATTAAATTCTTCCATGGTTCCTCTCATGTCATTGACTGCAGAATTTAGGTCTGTTACTTCCTTTTTCAGTATGTCTGTTTCTTTGATAATAGAGTTTTTCATCTCTTGAGTTTTCTCACTTAGTCTCTTCATTAAATCTTCTTTTAGTTCATTGTTCCTTTTAGTTATCAGATCATTCATAATATGTTGTAGATTTTCATCCCACTCCCTAATTGTGGGCTCCTTGCTGGGGAAGTTGTGGATTGGGGTGAATCCCTTTTAGTTTGATTCTTCATCTTTGAAAATCTTCTTATGGATCCTTGAATTGGGGTTCTCTGTGTGGAAGCAAGACAAGTCTTTGGGTTTTTCTGCCTTAAAAGTTAAGGGTTATGTTAATCACCACCTCTCCTATAATCACTGCTTTCTTCCAGAAAGCTATTTCTTCTGGATGCCTTGTTTTGTTGCACCTTTTGGATCTAGGTTCTAGGACTCAGATTTGTCACCTTGTGGGGTTGCTGTACAGCCCCTTGCCTGGTTAAAGCCAATTGGTGGTAGTACGTCACTGGGTGCTAAAGTCCCAGAGGTGTGGGACGGGCCAGAACAGACCAACTTATGTGCTGTGCTGGGATCTGGGATCCTTGATGATGGGATGAGCTAAATATATCTGGATATGTGCATGACAGATGAATGGTGTCTGATTGTGGGGTCTTTGGGGGTGTATGGTGGGACTGGAGTCCTGGGAGTACACAAGTGCAGGGTGGGATCTGTGCAGGCTGCTTCTCATGCCTTACATTGAAGTGAATTCTTGCCCTGAAATCTCAATCAGTTTGTTCCTCTTTGCATCTTTGCTGTTGGATTGGGAGTTTTGTCCCATCCCTTATTGTCAGGAAAGCTGAGTTCAGAAGCCAGATCCCTAACGATTCCAGCTCCTCATGAGCTAATAGGAAATCATCAATATGAACAACCAGTACATATAACAAATGGTATTAAATTGGTTATTTAGTACTAACTGTATCTATTACAATGTTAAATTCCACCTATGAAATGAATGGTAGTGTTAGCCATTACTTTCGGCAACAATATTAATAAACCATCCCCAATGTCAGGCTTCAAAGCATACAGTTATTGAGTTTCACATTCATAGCGGTGATGATTACACAGCATTAATGATAGTAGGGTCAAATGGTATAAACCAATTAGAAACCTTAGAGAGAAGAGAATGTAAGAGGAAGTTAGAGAGGAGGTCATAATATCCGAGGGTGAACAGATAGAAAGTAGAGGAGGTGAAGGATTAGCTGGGGAAAGAAAAGGAAAAAAATAATAATAAGAAAAATGGAGGGAGAAGAGACAGAGGTACCAAAGTAAAGGAAGGGTTAAAGAGTTATTAACAGAGTTTGGGTGATACCATAAGAAAGGGTAGAAGCAAGTACAGGAAAGTTTTGCACCTGGAGCACAATACAATTAAAAATATAACACATCAAAGACAGGAAAAAATAAATAAAGATTCTTAATGAAAAATTATAGCTATATTCATTGAGGTTGTCTGTCTGTACACTGGGAGCAGGTGTTCACTGTCCACCTGAGTTTGTTAGCAAGATCTCTCAGTTTGGAATTAAATGACTGGGCTTTCTGAATGCACATTTCCTTGAAGAGATCAGATTAAGGAATGCCTGGAGGTTTGGCCTTTGCCTGCCTCCCCTGATCTCAGAGGGTTGCAAGGATATCAGTGCTCCCTCTCTGCTGGTTACACTCATTGTCCCTGCAGATTTTCTGAGCTCAGACAGGTCTCTTCAGTGCTTCTGTTGCACCATGGCTTCTGGCAGAATTGTGGAGTAACCTGCTCTAAACTGCTGACTCGCTGCCACCAGGCAGTCTGTTCAAAAAGACGCCCAATTGTCCCTTTCCCAGGCAGGTGAGAGACAGTGTTCTCCCCTTATCAAGTGGCAGTTCTGCAGGAATGTTTCTAGTTGAGCCCAATGCACAGTTCCTTATAGAACTCGGCTTCTGTGCAGCAGATCGGCTTGTGCTATGGTTCAGCTCCTTCCCCACTCCCCTGCTGATTGGGAGCAATGGAGGTTGCAGCTGAGGTGTCCCTGCTGGGAAAGGTACACTCCCTTTTTTCCACTTGCTGCACCCAAGTCTCTGATCCTCTAAAAATTTTCCCTAACTAGTCCTGAATTCCGGTGATGATTTTCCCTTAAGTGCACCTTGCAGCATTGGAGCTGTCCTGGAGTTTTTTCATCTGGTCATGGAACCAAAAGAGAAGCAGCCTTCCTGCAGCTTGCCATCTTAGAATCTCCTCTCTCTCTCTCTCTCTCTCTTTCTTTTTTAAAGAGAGAAAGACAGTGAGAGAGAGAGACAGAATCAATTTTTATTGAGTTCTTCACATGGCCTTCATTGCTCTGACACTTAGTTGTGTACGTGGGTTGCTGGGGTTTGAACCTGTGTACTTGCGCATGCCAGGCAAGTGCCGTAACCACCGAGCCACAGCTCCAGCCCCTCTTTCTCTCTTTTTAAGAGAGAGGAAGAGAGACAGATAGAATCAATTTTATTTATTTTTTCATCTGGTCTTTGTTTCTCCAAACACCTAGTTGTGTATATGGTGCTGGAATTTGAATCTGTGTCCTTGTGCATGCCAGGCAAGTGCTCCCTGGCTCTGAGGTTTTGTTTGTTTTGTTTTGTTTTGTTTTAAGAGAGAGAGAGAGAGAGAGAGAGAGAGAATATCAATTTTATTTAGTTTTTCATGTCGCCTTTGTTGCTCTGACACTTCATTGTGTACATGGTGTTGGGGTTTGAACTCGCATGTGCATGCCAGGCAAGCATTATAATCTCTGAGCCATCGCTCCAGCCCTGGGTGACTCTGTTTTTATGCACATAAATGTTTTTGATATGGGGAGATCTTGCTATGTTTCCAGTATTGGTTTTGAACTCCTAATCAAAAGTGATGTCCCACCTCAGTGTCCCATGTAGCTGAGACCATCATCACACACAAATTGCCTTTTTTTTTTTTTAAAGAAAGAGGGAAGAGAGAGAGAGAGAGAAAGAGAGAGAGAGGGGAGCAATTTTTATTAACTTTTCATGCGACTTTTATTCCTTGGACACTTTGTTGTGTACATGGTGCTGGGGTTTGAACTCGTGTACTCATGCATGGCAGGCAAGTACCATAACCACCAAGCCACCACTGTAGCCTCTGAATTACCTTTTATCATTATAAAATGTGCTTGTCTCTAATAACAATTTTTGTCTTCAAGTCTACACTGTCTGATGTTAGTATAACCACCCCAATTCTCTTTTGGGTACTATTTTCATGATATCTATTTTTTTTATCTTCTTACTTTCATAGTGTTTGTATCTTTGAGTTTGAAGGGTACATCATGTAGACCTAAATTGGATCTTATTTTTTAAACTTTTCTTTCCAAGTCATCCTTTTGTCTAGAGTAGTTAATTCATTTATATTTACTATAACTACTTATAAGATAGGATTTATAACTGTCATTTTACTACTTGTTTTCTATATTAGTTCTTATGTTGCCTTGGTTCCTCTAATCATCCATTATTACCTTCTTTGGTATTAAATAAATGTTTTACTATACCATTTTAATTCCTTCTTTTTTGTTGCTTTTGTTGTTGTTGATTTGGTTTGGTTTTCTTTTGGTGCTAGGGATCAAACCCAAAACCTCACATATGCTAAGCACATGCTATACCACTGAGTTATACCCCAACCCTTTTTTGTATTCCTTCCTGTCCTTCCTTCCTCCTTTCTTTCTTTCTTAACATATATATTTGTGGGGAGAGGGCTACTGGGGGTTGAACCCAGGGTGCTTTGCCACTGAGCTACATCCCAGATCCCAGCCCCCCCCCCCTTTTTTTTTTTTGTGACATGGTCTCACTAAGTTACTGAGGGTCTTGCTAAGTTGCTGAGGCTGGCCTTAAACTTGTGATTCTCTTGCCATAGCCTCCTGAATTGCTGGGATTACAGTAGTGCACCACAGTGCCTGGCTAAAATACTTACTTTTTAAGTTCTTAGTGGTTGCCCTGGGAATTACAATTAAATTAAAACAGCCTAGTTTGGGTTAATGCCAGTTTAATTGAAATAGCTTACATCAACTTTGCTCCAGTATAACTCCATCCCTTTCCCACTCTTTCATGCTTCAATTGTCATATAGATTACTTCTTTATAAATTACAATTTCATTGATAGACCTTTGTGTGCATTCTTTATTTCTTCATGTGGATGCAAGTTACTATTTAATGACCTTTTAATTCAGACTGATGAACTCCCTGTAGTATTTCTTACTGGAAAAAAAGTCTCTCAGTTTTTGTTTTTCTGAGGATGTGTTAACTTCTTCATTTTTGAATAACAAATTTGATAGATATGGTATTCTTGGTTGGCAGTCTTTGGCATTTTTAATATGTCTATCTAATGGCCTTCATTATATTTGATGACAAATCACCTGTTAATCTTCTTGATAGTCTTTTGTGCATGATGAATTGTTTCTCTTTTTGTTTTCAAGATTCTCTTTGCTTTTGACTTTTGACAGTTTTGATATGTAGGTAGTTATCTAATTCTGCCCCATCTGGAGTTCATTGAACTTTCTAGATGTATACATTAAAGATTTTTAAATAAAATTTGAGAAGTTTGGGGCCATTATTTGTTTAAATAATGTCCCCCTTCCTCTCTGCCTGTCTCCCTCCCTCCCCTCTTTCTTTCTGATACTCCAATTAAGTATATATTTATACCCTTAATAATAAGGTCTCTGAGGCTCTATTGCACATCCCATCGGTGTATTTTTTTTAAGAGAGAAGGATAGTGTGTGTGTGTGTGTCTGTGTGAGAGAGAGAGAGAGAGAGAGAGAATCAATTTTGTTTAGTTTTTCATGTGACCTTTGTTGCTCGAAGACTTAATTGTGTACGTGGTGCTGGGGTTTGAAATCGTGTACTTGCGCATGCCAGGCAAGCGCCGTAACCACCCAGCCACTGCTCCAGCCCCTCAAGTGTATTCATAATATCCAAAAAAGCATGTTCTTAAAATCAAGTGTTCTGTGGTCCAAAGAATGAGGTCCAGTTATTCTGGGTATTATTCTTCCCTGTGCTTTGGGCACTGGGCTTTTGGTATAGAGTAGGTAAACAGCGTCCTGTTATGTTCAGCTTGGGTATGCACCTGTCTGGCCTGTGAGAGTACACAGAATTTACACTCTCTCAGTCACCCTCTAAACAAGAGACCAATAACAAAACCAGAATCCAACCTATTGATCCTATATGCTCTCATGGTCTAGAGGCCAAGAAGGCCCTGTTGAGGAAATGTGTATTGTAGTGGTGATGGTAGTGTCTCATATCAGCTTTTCCACTGTGACCAGGAATTCCTGCTGAAGATTTTCTGCGTGTTCCGTAACCTGATGAAGATGAGTGTCTTCCCTCGGGACTGGATGGTGATGAGACTACTAACAAGCAAGTGAGTAAGGAAGGGCCTTGTACTGGCATTCACAGAGTACTTCTTAGACTAAGGAGAGTGTGTGAGAGATAAAGAGCAAGAGAAAGACAGACGAAGACCTTGGAAAGAGAGAGGAATTGACAAATGGAAAAAATTTTGGGAGGTATAATCAGCAGGGCGTGGCCGTTGACTATAAGGACACTAAGAGGAAAGAACCAAAAGATAACTTGAGGGTGGGAGAACGGGGAGGGGAGGGAATACTGGAGACTGAATTAGAATAAGTTACAATGCATACATTTATAAAAATGTCAACGTTTATCCTATTGTCAAGCATATCTAACAAGAACAGGTGTAGGAGAAATCCAGGGTAAGGGGAAATACTGGGAGCTGAGTTAAAACAAGGAACACTCCTAGCTTTTGTATCAGTATATATACTATTGTCATGTATTTTTAAAAAACAGGGTGGGAAGAAGGGAGCAGAAGGGGAAAAACTGGAGACTGAATTAGAACAAGTTAAACCCATGCCTTTATCGTTATGTCATTATATAATCTTATATCATGGATGCCTAAAATAAGAACCAATAAAATTTTAAAAAGAAAAAAAAAAAGAAACTGGATTCTAAGTGCCTGGTAGATGTTGGCATTGGAGGATAGAAAATGATGTGTTAAGGGTATGAAATATAATACCCAGAGAAGGGTTTCCCATTGAGAAAGGTCTATTCAGAGGCCACTGGTCTCTGCTGCTCTGTAGCTTTGAGCAGTGTCCCAAGTCCTCCTCTCAATTTGAATTGTGTTGTTTGCCAGACAGTACTTGCCTCCCACAAGATAGCACTAATTACCCACCTGAAACCTAGCTGCAAAGCTCTGACTACTGACAGAATTCATTCTAAGGCTGACCCTTTCATATTCTAACCTGTGCTTCCTCTTAGCAGATCAGGTGAGTGATGCATGTGGTATCTCTCTTTACCTAGGGGAAGTCTAACTGGCCTCTACTCTCTAACCCACTGCATTTTTCCACTGATCTGTCTTTTATGTTGGCATTCTATGGAATATAGTAAAATTTATTTATGTTAGATATATTCGCAACGTACTAACATGATCTTTCCATTTTGTGCCTTTTTGTAAGGCTCTCTTCTTTCCCTAAAAACTGAAAATGTTTTTTCCAGAACAGAACAAAGATTATAAATAAATTACACATGTAATTATGCAAATAGTGGATTTTCTATTTGAATTCCTCTTCTTTCTTTCACTTAGCTCCACTCTGAACACTTTAGACTTCTCACCTTATCCTGCAGGAACAGCCTCTTCTTCCAAGGCTTTTACCTAAAAATTTGCCACCCCCTTTGTTGGTGCACTAGTCTAATACACTGTTTTTGCCTTTTCCCTTTTCTACACCAAAACCCACGTGGCCACTGTTAGATGTAAGTCCCTTTGCCAAGTAGCCAAGACCATCTATAATTTAACCCTCATCTACTTGTCCTGCTTCGCTCCTTTTCTACTTCAACCCATGCTCTCAGTTCCAACAGGGTTGCCTCCCATTGCTCTTTATATGTACCCATTGGAGGATTAAGAGTAATATTCTAAACCAAGAGTGAAAATGAAATGATTACACAAAGTTTCCCTAAAATACTATAAGTTACTCTTTGAGCTAGAAGAAATCAAAGAACCATAAGGCCCAGAGAGAAGTATCAAGAGCCCATTGATGTCCTATTCTGTCTTACCTACTTTTGATATTTCACCAAGAATAGTTTTCTGTGGAATTTGTACCATCTTCTCTTTCCTTTATAGTTTCCATGCAGTTTATACGAAGTTTCCGCACTGGCTACAGAAATAGGTATTAAGCTATCAGATGCCATTGTTAGTCTTTTAATCCTACCAATACATTGTTTCTTTGATGCAGTATTATAGTCACTACCATCCAGTACCTGTCTTCTGCACTGCACAAGAATTTCACAGAAACGGACTTTGACTTCAAGGTAGGAACTCCTGAAATCCATCACTACTTGTAATAACCCTGGAAAGCAAAAAAAAAAAAAAAAAAAAAAAAAAAGTTTATTATTTTTTATTTATTAATATGTTCATAGTATCAAACAGCTTCCAAGCCTGATTAGAATATGTTCTAGAAGGCCTCCTCTTGGAGGTTTTGAGAGCCGGATGAGGGGGAAGATGCTGTTTGAAAAGATATTTAAAAATAAAAACAGTTAGGATCTTAAGATTATAAAATGGATTCTATGTCATATGCATATGTTTAATAACTCTCTTCAGGGTTAAGGACTCAGACTTCACATGATTCTTCTTTTTCTGTGTCTCTAGGTGTGGAATTCTTATTTTAGTCTGGCAGTTCTGTTCATAAATCAGCCAAGCCTTCAGCTAGAAATCATTACTTCAGCCAAGAGGAAGAAGATTCTAGATAAGTAAGACAGATGTCTCCTATTCATTTCCCAATGTTTCCAATGGAAACATTGATGGGACAGTGTTTCCATGACAGCTCCTTTGGAAGGCCACTGGGTTTTCACATGGGTGGTTTCCCAATAGACTAAGAGTGAGGGTTCATTTGAGAACCAAATGGCTTAGCATTTTGAGAAGCATTAGAAACAACAGTATAGAAGTACTGGCCTCATAAGGTTTGCAACCCTAATTTGAGGTTTGAACATTTTCTCACTAACAGCTGTTTCCTGTGTTACTATTCCCAGGTATGGGGACATGCGTGTGATGATGGCTTATGAATTATTCAGCATGTGGCAGAATTTAGGTAGGTCTTTTCTCTCTATTCTTCTCTTACACGTATTGCAAAGCCAAATTAAAAGTACCAGGACTAATAGCTTTCCCCTGGCTTTCTGAATATCAATTCAGGCCTAAAAGATCCTTATACAACTTTAATGTAACACCTCAGATGGATGATGTAACACATGTGCATGAAGCTCTTGGCAGAGAGTTTGGCTGAGAAATAAGACCCCAGTACTACATATGCATAGTCCGTTTTTTAGAGAACTAAAGCTAAAGGAATAAAAGAAGAGGTGTGCTCTGATAATGTTCTAGTTTGAGAATTCACGCTTGCTTACCATGTCACAGTCTGGATGTTGTTGGCTCAAAATCATAGACCTTGGATATATCTAGCACATGAGCAAGGACATTAATTTTAATTATGATTAAAACACTTCTTGGATCTCCGGTATTTGTCTATCCAGATCATGTACCTAACATCCATTGAATGAAGGAACATATGAGAAGGAAGTTAACAGCCACTGGATGAGATTGATTTTGGTTCTCCATTTATCTAAGGCTTCTCTAATAGCCACTATTTTGAATATAAGTTTGTCAGATCAGTACTTCTGGTAGAATCCTTCAGTTGTCCTGATGACTAACTGGGCCAGACTATGATATAGGGATGCGAGTGACCTATCAGGATGCTAGAGAAGCTACTGTTATTACTTTAAGTCATTGTGCTTTCAGCTAAGCTCATAGCTCTGAATCCTCAGGAATGATGATCATAAAACTTATAGCCATGTATTAACCATTTCCATACCTAACCTCGAGGCAAAAAGCAAGGTCTGAGGGTTTTGTAACAGTAAGAGTGTCTTCCATTCCTGAGTGGGGATGTATTTCCCAAAGCAGACTTTCCAGCTCTAGTATTCTTTCCCTGTAACCAACAGTTTTAGTATAGATTTTCACCCTGAAGTTGATTCTGAAATTTCTAGGAATGCAAGAGATGGGCAACTCTACCAGGGGTCAAGATCAGAACATGCAGAATCAGCCTTAAGGCTAATATTTGCTTCTTAGATAAGCTTTCAAAATAGAAGAAAAGACGCTAGATATGCCTGATGAAGCCATTCTTACCTCATTGCTTTTGGTGGAAATGACATTTTGTGGTCCCTGAGAACTGGTTTTACTTGACTGTAGCTATTATTACATGACTTTGAAGGACTGAATGCAGAGCTCTGAAGATGGTCCTCTATCTCACCATTGCAAGGAAAAAAGCCTATTCCAACAAATGTGTTCTCAGGGCTGACCCTGCCTTCTAGAAACATTCCCCAGATGGTAGGCCTGTCAGTGGAAAATGTATCCCTCACTTCCCATGGGAAAGCCTCATACAGGAAGCTAAGGGATGACCTCATCCAATCTAAGTAGGCATAGTGCTACCATCAGAAATACAATGTGACTGGGGAGTGATACTGACCAAATTATATTGTTATATTATATAAATGTATAAATATGTAACAACAGATCCCATCATTATATACAACTATAATGCACCAATAAAAAAATAAGAAGAGAAAGAAGGAAGAAAAGAAATACAATGTGAATATAGGGGGTTTGATGATAGGCAAAGAGACTCCAGGCCAGCCTTTCAGAGTAGGGATGTACATGAGGCTTCTTCCAGCTCAGAAGAGCTTCATTTGCATACATGACACACATGAGCACAAGCATTGAAGAGGTCCATGGACTTCAGACCTCTGGTAACTGGACTAAGGCCTGGATATCCTCATCAACTTAAATGCCTCTAGGCTAGAGGTAGAAACCCCAAGAAGAGTACATTTTATTTAAGCAAAAATATATGGCTTTTCCTTACTTAAAAAAAAAATGCTGTGGTGTTAGCTTTGGCCTCACATATACTAAAATTGGAATGATACAGAGATTAGCATGGCTCCTGCACAAGAATGACACGCAAATTTGTGAAGCATTTCCTAATTTTGAGACAAGATAGCAGAGAGGGGGTGAAGGTGGGGGAGAGCCTGGATAAGGATTGGGTTCAAGTTATAGTGTCATTATGTATGTATATATGAATATGTAGCAGCAACAAGTCCCTTCAATATGTTGAACTCACTTTAACAAATAAAAAATAAAAATAAATAAATAAATAATCTATAAATAGGCCATCTGAAATTATCCAGGTTACTCAGAAATTCTATTCTGTCTAGAATAGCAAATCCTGTGTTTTGAACTCAGAGATATTCAGATATTTTGTGGAACTTCCCAGGAAAGCAGTTTTAAACCTGTTGAACATTTGCTTTATATAGGGTAGGCCACTTTATCTGTGGACTCTAAAAAGCTGAGAGGGAATTTCATAGAAAACTATAGGAGAGAGTTTACACTCAGAGGCTTCCAGTATATGCTGTGGCCCACTTGGGAATCTTCCATAGAGGTAACAAAGCAGTCATGGACTAATATTTTTTGGGTTTTGTTGTTCAGGTGAACATAAGATTCACTTTATTCCGGGAATGATCGGTCCTTTTCTGGGTGTGACACTGGTCCCACAACCAGAAGTGCGGAATATCATGATTCCCATCTTTCATGACATGATGGATTGGGAACAGAGGAAAAATGGCAACTTCAAACAGGTAAGATGATACCTGGCACTAAAGGTGCTGTTCTTTGGAATGGACCCCTTCTCAGGCAGGTGGCCACGATTCCCATGCCATGGCTCCAATGGGAATAGTATAGCATATTTCATCTTGAATCCTCTTCAAGCGTTTCCCATTGTTTGCCAAAATTGATGTGTGGATTCTTTTCATCAAGTTAGAGGACAAAAAAAAAAAATCAGAGGAAAGGGGAGAATATCATGTAAAAGGAACTTTCTAAAGCAGGAAAGAATGACTTGAGACTATGACCTCTTTATTTCCCTCAGGTCCCCTAGGAATATATTGTCCTCCTTCTTTAGAGAATCCCCACTGTACACACCAAGCATTTCTAAGGCTAGTACCCAGACCAGTTGGCTTCTTGTGGCTCAAGATAACCCAGAATTTCACAAACTACAGGTCCAGGAGATGGTTCTGAATAATTTCAGTTTCTCCCTTCCATGCAATTCTTTTGCCACCACCAAGGTGGAAGAGATGGCCTCTGCCTTTATATCTGTAGCTCCAAAGAATAATTCTAGAACCAGTAAAGGCCAGTATTAAGGAAATCAATTTTAGCTAGTGAAGTAACTTGCTAGCAGCATGATGTCTACACTGGTTTGTGAGACAGGAGTTCATCTTTGCTGTTGATCTTTAAGCAGAAGCTCCCAGGAGGCTGCTAGGACAAATTTTTGCTTTGGCTTGGAAATTGTCCTACCCCACTAAACTTCTTTCTGATCCATGATTTTGCAATGAACCACTGGTCTTGAGTGGGTGAAAGTAACAGTGAAGAGCAGACCAGATAAACTGTAATTTAAAATATTCATTTATTTTTAAATTTACATAAAGCAAAATTCATTCTTTTTGAAACACATGCCAAAGTTGTGTTGTATGATCAGTGTGGCAATCAAGATGTTTTAAAATGCCCCCAATATCTGACTTTGCTGTTCCATTATAGTCAAACCCTTCCTCTGTTTTTAACTAATGTACCCTGATCTATTTTGGATCAGTATAATTGTGCCTTTTCTATAAATGTCATTTAGATGGAATAAAAAACAACATAGCCTTTTGAGACTGGCTTATTTCATTGAACATAATACAGTGAGAAGTTCATTTGTGTTATTGCATACATCATTAGTTTTTGTACCGATAAGTAGTATTTTAATTTATTCCTCATTTGAAAAACATTTAGGTTATTTCCATTTTGGTGATTTTTAATAAAGGTACTAAAACATTTTATATAAATATAAATTTCTTATTTTCTTGGATGAATACCTAAAGATAGAATTGTCGGATATTGTGATAAATGTATGTTTAGCTTTATAAGAACCTATCAAATTATTTTCCAAAACATCTGAACCATTTTGAAGTCCCAGCAGCATTGTGTGAGAGTTCCATTTGCCCCATGTAAGAACCAGTACTTAGTATGTTTGTTTGTTTGTGCCATTCTAATAGGTGTGCAGTTGTATATCATTGTGGTTTTAATTTCCATTTCCCTAATTACTAATGATAAGCATTTTTTCATGTGCTTACTTGCTATCCTTATATTTCTTTTATGAAATCATTATCCAAAACGTGTTAATTTTCGGTTGGGTTGTTTGCGGTTATTGTTGAGTTTTAAAGTTTCTTCATCTATTTTGGATTTCAGTACTTTGTTCAACAAATAATTTATAGGGGCTGGAGAGGTGGTTCAGCAATAGAGTACTTGCCTGGCATGCACGAGGACCTGGGTTCGAACCCCAGTACCACATATGCAACTAAGTGTCAGAAAAACATAAACCAGATAATAAATAAATAAAATTTACTCCTCCCCCCCGCCTGCCTCCCTCCCTCCCTCCCCCCCCTCTCATCCTCTCCCTCTTTAAAAAAGGAGAAATAAATAAAATTTACAAATATCTTTTTCAAGTCCCTAGCTTATTTTTTTATTTACCAAACCGTATATTTCAGAGAATAAAAGTTTTTAATTTTCATGAAGTCCAATGTCAATATTTTACTTTTATGAATGCTTTTGGGATGATATCTAAGAACTATTTGCTTAACCCATGGCCACAATTTTTTTTCTGTATTTTCTTCTGGAAGTTTTATGATTTCTTTTTTACAGTGCTAGGGATTTGAACCCAAGACCTCACACATGTTAGGCAAGTGCTCTACCACCGAGCTACACCTCCAGCCCTAGATATTGTATAATTTTACATTTTAAATTCAGATTTAGTTTGAATTAATTTTTATTAAGGTGTGAAATATGAGTCAAAGGTCTTTTTTGAGCAGAACATAGGGATGTCCAATTATTCCAGCATTTTTTGTTAAAGACTGTCCTTTCCTCTTTAATTATCTTATATCTGTCTCAAAAATCAAATGACCATCAAAGTGTACAATGTTTTAGTTAGGAGGAACAATTTTTTACTAATCTAGTGTACAGGATGGTGATGATAGTTAATAATAATGATTTATGTATTTCAGAATTGCTGAAAGAGTTGATTTTAAGTGTTTTTACAAAAAATGATAAGTAGTAAGGTGATAGACATGTTAATTAGTTTGATTTAATCATTCCACAATTTATGCAAGTATGAAAACATCATGTATACCATAAATATATATAATTATTATTTGTCAATTAAATTTTTAAAAAAATCAATTGATCATATTTCTGTGGCATTCTTTCTGGATTTCTAGTATTTCCATTGTCTGTTTTTTCATCGGTACCACACTGCCTCAATTATAGTAGCTTTATAACTTGTCTTTAAAATTAGGTGGTATAAGTCTTCCAGATTTGTTCTGTTTTTAACATTGTTAGTTATCCTAGTTCCTTTTCTTATGTATTTACTTATTTACATATTGGAAATTGAACCTAGGAGCACTCTACCAGTGAGCTATATCCCCAGTCCTTTTCATTTTTTATTTTGAGACAGCGTTTCTTTAAGTTGCTGAGACTAGCCTCAAACTTGTAGTCCTTCTGCCTCAGACTCCCAAGTTGCTGGGAATACAAGCATGTGCCCTGGTGCCCAGCCTTCCTATAAATTTTAGAATTCCGTATGTCAGTTTGCACAGACATTCTTGCTGGGAATTTGATTGGGATTTCATTAAACCTGTAGATGAAATGGGGAAGAATGAACATTTTAATGATGAGTTTTTTAGTTCATTAGTGTGTTTTGTAATTTTAGCATACCTATATTACCACATGTTAAATTTACATGTATTTTCAGTTTTTTCATGCTGTCATAAATTATTACAATTTTTAAATTTTGTTTTCCTGTTTTTCATTGCTAATATATTGAAATACAATTGAGTTTTGTATATTTTGTGTATTACCTTAAATCTTTTTTTTAAAGAGAGAGGACAGTGGGAGAGAGAGAAAAAGAGAGATCAATTTTATTTAGTTTTTCATGTGGCATTCATTGCTCCAAGACTTCATAGTGTACGTGGTGCTGGGGTTTGAACTTGGGTCCCTGCGCATGCTGGTCAAGCGCCTTAACCACTGAGCTTCCACTCCAGCCCCATTACCTTAAATCTTGCACCTTTGCTAATCTCATTTATTAGATCTAGAACTTTTTTGTAAATTCCTTAGGTAGGATTTTCTATTAGATAATCGTGTTGTCTATGATACAGTTAGACTTTTTTCTTTCTAATCTGTATTCCTGTTATTTTTCTTTCTTTATTGTATAGTCCAGATCTCTAGAATGATGTTAAATAGGAGTGATATGAGTGAACATATTTGCCTAGTTCATAGGAGAAAACATTCAGTGTTTCATCATTAAGTACAGTGCTAATACTAGGTATTTTATAGATACTTTTTATCATCGGTAGAGTATTTAAGATAAATTCATTTTGGGAGAACACAGCTCTAAGGCCCCAGAATTTTGGGAAAAAACAACAAAAAACAACTGTGGCTTTTCTGTATTGTCACAACCTGTGCATTCTAATTATGCAAAGCACATAACTACCTGATGTGCAAAAACCCAGTTACCAAGAAGTATATGACTTTCTAGAACTACCCTGTAGTCATCCAAGTCTACTAAAAAGGAGCTGTGCTGTATTCCACCATCCCTAACACTGAATAAAGAGTTTTCACTTTGTGAGTCACTTAAGTTGGAACTTGTATTTCAAGACTAGGTCTGGAGCTGTGTTCTTTCTCCCAGTAAGACCATCATGAGTAATTAATGTCTAGCAAGCCAAGTAAAAACATTGTTGTCCCTAGTTAGAAAAATATTGCTGTGCTTACATTCATCATCATTTTTAAGCATACTCTACTCTTAATCCCTATTTCCACTTACTGCCTTCCCATTGGTTTAGTCTGGTGTGTAGTACACACCCACCCTTGTTAAAAGTGTTCTCTTGAAAATGTCCCATAATCTTCAAATCACTAAAATTCACTGACTTTTTGGTCATGATTCTTTTTGTGCTTTTCACAGTTTTGGCCCTGTTAACCATTTCCCTTTTTCTTACTACTTTCTAAAACTAGTTTTTTAAGTTGTAAAATAATAATGTAGAAGAAATAAAAATGCAAAGAAACTAACAAAATTTTTAACTCAAATTTCTAGCATTATTAGTATCTTAGGGAGAGCAGTGTATGTCTTTTTTAATGTTTTTTTCCCCAATACATAGCCTTTTTTAATTTAAAAAAAACTGGAATTATTGTATATGTTGGTTTATAATCTTTTTGGTATCAATTTGTCATACTTACCTCTTCATGTCACTTAATGCTCCTCTATACTACACTGTCAGTTTAAGGGGGTATGTGTTATTCCATTGTATGGCTAGACTACAAAATATATAGTAGTTAAGCTCCTGGCTTTAGAAATTTAGGTTCATTTTAAATTCTTGCTATTAATATGACAAAACACCTATTCCTATCCTCTTAGGTAGATTTCTCAACCTATCATTGGATCCAAAGAGCAAAAACACTTAAGTCTTTATGGTACTATTTTTAGATCATTTTTATTGGTGCATTATAATTGCACGTAATACTGGACTTCATTGTTACATAGTCATACATGCACATAACATAATTTGGTAAATTTCATCCCCCAATACCTCCCCTTTCCCTGTCCTCCTCCCTTGCCCTGGTCCCTTTCCTTTATCCTTCTGGTCTCCCTTCTTATAACACTGTTTTTAAAATTTTTCCCATGCTTTTTATTTGTGCGTTATAATTATACATAATGTTAGGATTCATTGTTACATATTCATGCACATACTATAACAACATAATTTGACCAATGTTGTTCCCTGGTATTTCTCCTCTATCTTCCCATCCCCTTGGTGCCTTTCCTCTACTTGACTGGTCTCCCTTCAATTTTCATGAGATTTCCCCCTCCCCCACCACCTTCTTTTCCTTTTTTCTTGACTTTCAGAGTTTGGCTTATTTCACTTAACAATGTTCTCAAGTTCCATCCATTTTCCTGCAAGTGGCACAATTTCATTCTTCTTTCTGGCTGAATAAAATTCCATTGTGTGGGGAAATATATTCATTGACAGATGCCCAGTCTAGTTCCATAGTTTGGCTGTTGCAAATTTTGCTTCTATAAACATAGGAATGTATATATTGCTGTAGTATTCTTACTTTAATTTTTTAGGATAAATACCAAGTAGTGGTATATCTGGGTCATTTGGTGGTTCTCTATTCCTAGTCTTGAGAAACCTCCATCCTGATTTCCATAGTGGTTGTATTAATTTATAATCCCACTAACAGTGTAAAAATGTTCCTTTTTCTCCACATCTTCTCCAGCATTTATTATTGTTTGTATTCTTTTTTTTTTTTTTAAGAGAGAAGGACAGTGAGAGAGAGAGAAGCAATTTTTATTGAGTTTCTCACATGGCCTTCGTCGCTCCGACACTTAGTTGTGTACGTGGTGCTGGGGTTTGAACCCCTATACTTGCACATGCAGGGCAAGTGCCGCCACTGCTCCAGCCCCATTGTTTGTATTCTTAATGACTGCTATTCTGACTGGTGTAAAAAGAAATCTCAGTGTAGTTTTGACATTCATTTCTCAAATTGCTAATGATACTGAACATTTTTTTCACATATTCATTGGCCATTTGCTTTTCTTGTTTTGAGATGTGTCTGTTTAGTTCATTTGTACATTTATTATTAATTGGGTTATTTGGGGAGTTTGGTATTAAGTTTTTTGAGTTGTTTATATATTCTGGACATTAATCCTCTGTCAGAAGTGTAATAAGTAAAGATTTTCTTCTATTCCATAGGCTCTCTCTTTACATTCTGGATTGTTTCCTGTGCTATTGTAACACTGTTTCGCTTTCTTTCTTTTCTTTTTTAAGAGAGAGGGAGAGAGTGAGAGAGAGAGAATCAACTTTATTTATTTTTTTCCTGTGGCCTTGGCTTCTCCGAAATTTAGTTGTGTACATGGTGCTGGGGTTCAAACCCTGGTCCTTGCATGTTCCAAGCAAGCACTTTAACCACGAAGCCACTGTTCTTGTAACATTATTTCTTGAAGCTCTGTTAATAATTTCTCAGATCCCAGATAACCTTTTCTCTGTGTGCCCCATGCCAAATTGGAGCTGCTCCCCTACCAGATGATGAGCTCTCAGAAGCCAAAACTATTTTTTGTGCAGTTTCTCTCTTAGAGCCCAGTGGGGCTTGGGAGAGAGTTCATGGAGATAAAAATCAAAATTAGCATTCATTAAGCAGTTGCTAAGAGCAACTGTGACACCAAAGAGGAATGTTACTGCTATTCCCATTTCACAAATGAGGAAACCTGGACTTAGAGAGGTAAATACTTGTGCAGAACTACACTGCTGGTTATGTTGCAGACAAATGTTAAATAAATAACAATAAAGGTAACATTGCAAACCCAATGGTCAAGACTAATAACTGTGACATGATTTATAAATTATATTTGACTTGGAGACATGAAATTTGCATGCACTGATCTTCAGTTTTAGGTTTCTTGTAATAAATTCTTCCTTCATCAGCTCTGCTTCCATATTCTTCTGTAACAAGTTCCTTTCCTTAATACAAAAGTTCTCACATAAATAAATATCAAACTTCAACTTCCATGAGAAGCCCAACTAGCACAGAGGTAAAGTAGGGGAAACATGGGATGGGGGGCGGGACACAAATTGGGGAAATCACGAACTGGCATCAGCCTTGGCTTGCTCTGTCATTATGCATGTGATCATGATTCTGTGGCAACAATTCCCTTCTATATGTATGACTATGTGGAACGAATTTTTAAAAAAGCAACCTCAATGTTTTTTTGTTAATACATATTGTGAACTTCTACCTCCATCCTGCATTTCTGATCCAGACAGCTTGAGTAGGCCTGAGAATTTGGATATTTACAATTTTTTTTTTTAAGAGAGAGGGACAGTGAGAGAGACAGAGAAAGAGAGAAACAACTTTAGTTTTTCACATGGCCTTAGTTGCTCCAACACTTAGTTGTGTATGTGGTGCTGGGGTTTGAACCCAGGTCCTCGTGCTTGCCAGACAAGTGCCGAAACCACTGAGCCACCACTCCAGCCCCACGATTTTTTTTTTTTAAGAGAGGGACAGTGAGAAGGAAACAGAAAGAATCAATTTTTTTAATGTTTTTTTATTCGATAGACATGGCCTTACATTTGGAGGGGTTCATCGTCAAACAATCAAGAACAGCAGTGTAATGACAGAACAAGCCAATACTGGTGCCAGACCATGGTTTCCCCACTTTGGATTCCCCATGGGTCCATGTTTCACTTTACTTAAGCCCCAAGTTAATTGGACTTCTCGTGGAAGTCAGAGGTTCCCCCTGGATTAGATTCACCCATACTACCTCCCTCTGGTCACCTTGATGTCCTTCTATTCCCTTCCCCCCTCCCTACCACCCTCCCTACGTCCCGCAGGAATCAGCACAGTTCCCCATGATCATGTAAAAATTCATACATGTTGAGTTGTTAGGTTATCCATCTAACAATCTGTTTCAGCTTAAAGAGAATCAGTTTTTATTGAGTTTTTCACATGGCTTTCATTGCTCTGACACTTAGTTGTGTACATGGGTGCTAGGGTTTGAACCTGTGTACTTGTTCATGCCAGGCAAGCGCCCTAACCGCCAAGCCACTGCTCCAGTCCCTGATTTTTAAGATCTTAATACTAAAACTGCTGGCCCAGGGATCAGTTTTGAGAACATTTAGAGTCTAGTGGACTGCTGTACTTTGTTTGCACTATTTGTACTCTCTGTTGCTTCGGGTCAACTCCCCAATCTTTGCCTCTTTCTGGAAAGCACAGTCAACCTTTACCTCCTATGTGAAGAGGGATCCCTTGCTATAATCAGGCCCTCCTTTTGTAGCCAGATGGTTGATCTAGTGAGGCAAGACATGCTCTAAACTGGGAGTAAGATACCTTGACTTCCACACCCAGGGGTACCTGACTTTACATTCTCTACACCAAGAGAGCAGGATGGCATTGATATGTGAGGACCCCAAGTCTCAGACTTTGTCTGCTCTTTAATGTGTATTGAAGCAATTGACTCATCAAATCAGATAAAAGTATATGGCCCTAGCTGTATAAGTTCTGCACTGGCCATGTAGCAGGGCACTATTTAAAAAGCCAATTTATTCATTCTCATTTTCCACTGATAGAACTTGACAGGTCCTAACTTTCTTCAATTGATTTGTTGAGTCAATTATTCTTTTTATTATTTCTTTTCCTTAGGATATTTGACCCTGTATGGACTAAGAAAATGCTTCTTTGGAAACGTTATTTAGTATAGCCATGTTGGGTTTTTTTAATTTTTTGTTTATATGAAATATCTGTTTAAATAAACTACAGTACCACATATTAAAGGCTACTGAAGAGTAAAAAGATTTTTATCTCCTGTCATTTATAACTCATTTTTCACCTCAGAGTAAATCCATTGAGGCCTGTTAGGAAAGTGGCCCCTGCAGATTTATAGAGTAGAAACAAATGTAGTATCGCTCCTCACAGTTTAGGAGGCTTAGTAATAGGGCAAGGATAGGTGTAGCAGCCTTATGAGTACAAACAGTGGAGACTATTATCATGAAGAAAATAACTCACTTCTCATTCTATCCCAACTAATATTAGCCTCATTACAGCGAAGACTAACCACCCAACAAGTTCCCTTTTTGACTGGTTGACTAAAGGGTAAAGTTCTAACTAGATATATTTTATGTACACGTTCTTTTAAATAATATTTTAAGAAAATAAACACTTGACAAAGGCCTTTTTTGGATCCAAAATACTTTTCTCACCAGGTAATCCCTGCGTTTTGTCCTTAGATTAGGAAAAGGGTTCATGAAAACTTAACTCCAATGTTATTTATCTATTCTTTTTCAAGAGTGAGAGGGAGAGAATGAAAGAGAGAATCAATTTTATTTACTTTTTCATCTGGCCTCCATTTCCCCAACACTTAGTTATGTGGTGCAGGGGTTTAAACTCAGATCCCTGTGGATGCCAGGCAAGTGCTCCAACCACTGAGCCACCGCTCCAGCCCCGCTATGTCTTAATTAAACCCCTAGGGTGGGAGGACTTTCTGATTGAGGAAGAATGGTGATTTTGGTTGGGTTTTTTGTTTGTTTTGGTTTTCTTTTTTTGTTCGTTGGTTTGTTTGGGTTTTTTCTTTTTTCGTGTGTGTGTGTGTGTGTGTGTGTGTGTGTGTGCACGAGCGCATTATAGATGAGACCCTGTCTTCCCTGGAATTTATTTGGAGCAAGGACAAAATTAGGAAGCAGTGTTACACCACCATTGCCCAGCAAGTGGACACATTTTCCATTCTTCCTCTTAGTTCTGTTTGGGTTTATGAAGTTTCTGCTTCCTTCTAGGTGGAGGCCGAGCTGATTGACAAGCTGGATAGCATGGTATCAGAGGGGAAAGGCGATGAGAGCTACAGGGAGCTCTTCGGCCTTCTGTAAGCTACTTCACCCCAAGTGCCCCATGGTGGGGGAGAGGGTAAAACAGGCCAGTGAAGGGAAGAGATGAAACATGCACTGGGCAGGCTGCCAAGTTTGGGTATCAGGCAAGAACCTGTTATTCCCGGTGGTAGTAGTGCTCACTTTTGTTCAACAAGAAAGCAAGCTCTCTGGGATTGCCATGTTACTGAAGAGCTATGAAGAAACAGAATAACTGAGCACCTAGGTTTGCTCAGGAAAAAGATAGTTGTATATCTCATAATCTGCACTGTGTCTAATTGGGCGAGCAGCTTAGGTCTCAGTACTGGCATTGACTCGGGGAAGGATACAGTGGTGCACACCTGTAATTCTAGCTACTTGGGAAGCTGAAGCAGGAGGATCACAAGTTTGAGGCCATTCTGGACAATTTAGTGAGACTCTGTCTCAAAATTAAAAATTAAAGAAGGGCTAGAAATGTAACTCACTGGTAGAGCACTTGCCCGGCATATACAAGACCCTGGGCTTAATCCCCAGTACCATACATACAAAAAAGAGGGACTCATTTGTGCCCTCCTTTGTAAGACATTACAGTCCACTTGGAAAACACTAAAATAGACTCTTGAACAAGTCACACCGCTCTCCAGATCAATTTCCCTGTTTGTGAAATGAGGTAGTTATAGTAAATAATGTCAAGGTTCTCTGAGGTCCACCCTTCCATAGCTTCTCTCTTGAGTTGATAGAGGCCAGCAGACCTTAGAGTTCTTGCCACAGGGCTAAGACCAAAGGAGGAGCTCAGAAACTGTGGCCCTCCCATGTAATAGTGATGTTACTATTTCCTTAAAAAATGAAATCTAAGCTCTAGAATATTTTCCCATCTCACTTATCATTTCCAGTTTTGAAACTTTTTGTCTTAGTACAATTTTGAAAGTAAATCTCTAAAGTATTTTTCTAGTAATAATACTGATTGTTTGCTTAGAATTTTACAGTGTACAAAATATATGAACATTTCTTATTTTAGTAGTTCCTCACAATACACCTTGCACATGGGCAGGACAGAGAATATCCTCCTTCCCACTTTAGAGGTGATAAACTGGACTCAGGAAAGTTCTGGCATGTTGTCAGTTACCTGACCTCTGGAAAGAGGACCCGAATTTTCCAGTTTCAAAAAGGAGAAATCTTTGTACTATACCACACCCATTTTGTTCCATGATGAATCATAAGATAAAATATCAATTTATTTAACATTTAAATAATTATAAGTTTTGAAAATGAATTTATCCTTTAGTGTTTCTTTTTTAACTAAAGATGTATTTCTAATTGTGGAAGAAATCCCTTCCTTGGTCACTAAAAAATTACTTTACCACAAGGGAAAAAATAATAACCACAAAAAAATACATAAGTACCACAAAAAAAGATAACCCACAATTACTAATTACCTGACCAAATTGTGTTTGCAAATCCTTTTAAAATCAGTCTGAGAATTGATGGCCACTGATAAAATAGAGCAGCATTTCCCCATTTGTGTTTTGGAAAGATGTTTATAAGTATGCTGGGAAAAACAAACAAACAAACTTAAATCATGCCCTGGTCTAATTAGTCAAGAAAAGATTTGGTTAAACAAAAGTGAATAAGCCTCTTTATTAAAGGTCTTCTCAAAGTCTTTAATATGCAGAGAAGTATGAAAAATTTACAAAAGAAGGGTATAGTGACCAGCATTTCCCATGCTTGTGCATTCACAGAACACATATTCCTGTTGTACAAGATAGCAGAGCTCTATAGAACAGTTTGAGAAATGCTCATACATTGGCCTCATCCAGACAGCTCAGAGGCCCAGTGTCAGTGGTTTTGCCATCTCTCTCTAATAACATGGATCACATAGGAAATCCTCACTTTCCCTGAAGTCCTGGTCCAGACTAATGCTCTGTGTAGAGACAGTCATTTTTATATCAGAAGCAATAGCTGCAGCCATACTGTGGATTTTAGTCCACAGTGATGACCTCTAGCTGGGCCAGCCACTCCAGGTAACATTAGCCACTCTCATAGCCTTAGGGATCAAGAGTATAGGTGGAAAGGAATCAGGAATAAAGTTTTATGGCATGAGACCTAGAGCAAGCAGAAAGAGTTTAGATTGTCATCCTCTAGAAGAAACATGTGGAATGTAAGAGGATCTCAAAAGCCAGGTGTTTTGGAGAATTCAGAGGTTGCCTTGAGGTGATAGAAGATAGGACTATCAAATAACAAAAAGACCTGGGTATTGAGCTCCTGGCACTGGCACATTTTGTTTAGGAGTATCCCATGACAGTGGGAATAGCTAAGTCCAGCTCCTGGACTTGTTCACTCTCCCTTATACTGGACACCCAAGATTGGTGGGGAATCTTTCCCTTGATTTATATGAGGAGGTTGGTTTGTGTGTTCACAAAAGATGTCTGTGGGCAACAATAGAGGCAGCAGCCAGTTGGCAGAGCAAGGCTTATACCCTCCATGGGCCCTTACTCTGCTGCTCCTTGAGAAGAGACATCATAGCATATGCCTAAGGGGGCTGGGTATTGTACCCCTCCCTCACCTCTAACTCAGTGGCATCTTTCAGAACACATACCAGGGATATGAAAGATATGTTTGTTTGTTGCTGTCAATCCAATAACTTCCTGTCTTTGCTTTCTGCTGCATGGAGTAGAACCCAGCTATTTGGGCCCTACCCCAGGTAAGACTACAGTGTGGTAAGTCTGCTGTCTCCAGATCCATCAAAACCCTCACAGACTCTTGGAACATCATTCTTGTGTCCAGAAAAGCTCACGAATTGTGTTTGATTCCTCTCCACCAATAGCCTGCTGGAGAAGGTTGAACAAGAAACATGGCGAGAGACCGGCATTTCCTTTGTAACCTCAGTCACCCGCCTCATGGAACGCCTTCTTGACTACAGGTATTTTCTCAGGCATCCACATAACCTCTTTAGTAGGGAACTCTCCCCTTCCAGCTTTCCTTTGACCTTAAAATTGAGACCATGTGCCCTTCATGGAAGGACTATTCTGGTGTGGTATTGGATGACATCACCAATCATTAGGAATATACTACCAGGGGCAGTCTTCTCTCAGGGGTAGGCAAGACTTCCTAAGATTTCCATCTCTAAAATGTGGCTACATGTACCAAAGAAGCATCCCAGGGACCTACAATCATCTCACCTTCCATCCAGAGGAATAGGCACAGCAAGAAGGAAGAGAAGGTAAGAAGGCAGAGAACAGCTGTAGTTCCTTAGTGCAGACCTTCTTTGGATCCATATGTCAGATAAGCAAGGAAATGTCACCTGGTACTAATACATGACCAGGAGCTCTTCAGTTGTTTTTCCAGAGATGAGGGACATCCTTTCCATGCCTACATTCCTTGCTTAAAGTCTATTTCTGTCTCCTGATCCTAGACATGAGAGGAAACAGCTTGTGAGTTCTAAGATCTTTATACTGTATTCAGTCTGTGAGTCTGTGTGGAATTATTTACTTCATTAAAGCTGCCTTCCCAGTCATCTCATAGCTTTTGAATTAGTCCAGAAGTAACAATGAAATGATCACTGCAACCTTAATTTTTCTTTCAGTAGTGTTCAGGTAGTGACTAAGGGTACCTTTTGGGAGCCAAGAAGGTGATGAGGAATGGGTAGGAATGATAAATAAAACTCAGTTCTAAGAAATAGTGCTATAAGACACCAAAGGGCAGTATTTTTTAACCTATGGATCAAGAAATGAGGGCAGTTGGGCCACCTCCAGTTGCTCCTGAAGTAGAAAATGCTACTATAAAGAGGACTTATAGGTGTAGCACACTAGTCTGACTATGGAAATAGAATTCCTGAGAAATGTAGTCACATCCTGAGCATTGCCTTTCTATTGCATAGCTGTGCTTGTGCAAACTTTGGCCTATTTTTGTGGGCCTGAAAGTCAAAGGTAGTCTTTTGGAGGGCCCATTTTAGGACAAGGGGCTCCTTTTTCATGCCAGGTCCCCAGCCTCTCCCCTCCCTGCCATCAGACAAGGAAGAGAAATGGGCAGAGCTCTGCACCTCCCCATCATTGCAGCACTTACTAAAGGTTGGCCTTACTCACTGTGGCCTACCAGAAAGAACAGAAATTAATTTCTGAGGCTTCAAGGCCTAGTTCTAGCTGACTGTTTGATTTCCTTAATTACCCTCCACAAGCAACTCAAGCTCTAGCCAAACCTAATTTCATTGTCCATTTTTTTCTCTCAGTGGTTGTACCTACAAAACAAGTCCACAGTCCTTCCATGACATCAGATTCCCTTCTTGAATTGGCCTTTGCCAAACTCCATAGCCCTATCTTCTGACAGTCCCCAGTACTTAAACCCTAAATCCTAGCCTGCCAGAATTGTTCCTGTCAACATGGAAGAAAACATCATGATGTTTATGATGGCTCTCATCTGTTGAAAATCTACCATGGTGGTACTTTATATGCATTGTCTCTAATCCCATAAACATCCCTAAAGTGTTACCCTTCTTTTTACCAATGAGGAAACAACAGTGGGAAGGGATATTTCCAGAAGATGAGCCATAGATCTAGATCTAGCTGACTAAAGAACCATGCTTCAAGGCTGGGGCTATAGCTCAGTGGTACAATGCTTGCCTTGGATGTTCAAGGCCCTGGTTTTGATCCCTGGTACCACACACACACACAAAAAGAAGCCTAAGTGATGCCACCTGTAATCCCAGCAAGTCAGGAGGCGAAAGCAAGAAGAGTGCAAATTCAAGGTGAACCTTAGCAATTTATCAAGAGCCTGTCTCAAAAATAAAAAGGACTGGGGATGTAGCTTGGTGGTAAAGGGCCCTTGGGTTCAATCACCAGTCCAAAAAGATAGAGAGGGAGAGTGTCATGCTCTACCTCCTCATCCATTTTGTCACCACTCATATATTCTTTTCTTCAAGATCCTCTAGAGTGGCCTTTACCACCATAAAAGAGGCTTTTCTTTTTATATTTATTTATTTTCTTATTCATTTAACATAATCTTATATATTGGAGGGAATCGTTGTTGCATATTCATGCATAGATAGATATTAACAAAGTAAATTAAGGCCAATCCTAGTCTAGGATCTCCTCCTTTGACCACTCCCTGCTCCCATGTCTCCTCTGCATTACCTTCATGTTATAGAAAGAAATAAGTATATACATGTGTATTAATTTTTGAATTTTCTGATCTTCTCTGCCTGCCTGTGTATACTTGGGCTTCTCATGGGAGTTGAGAGTTCCCAGTTGCATTGATAACCTCCCTGATCCCTCTCTCCCTTCCCTTCCTCCCTCCCTTTTCCCCCCAGCTCCATAGTTATGGCTCCTCCTGCTTATATGAAAATTCACCTATGTTGAGTTTATTTTTTGAGCTTAGCTAACTTTCAATCTGTCTTAGATTTTTATTCTAGCTTCCACGTATAAGAGAAAACATTTGGCCCTAAAAGTGGATTTTCCAAGCCTGGCTTTCAGTGCATACCTTGGGTGATTGGGTGACCATCATTTATTACCATTCTGTTCCACCTGACAGAAAAGAGCCAACTCCTTGAGGACAAGAACCTTGTCCTTTTCTCTCTGGTCACCTGCATGGGGGCTGCCTCTGGCAGGTACATAGTAAATAATGATTGATTAGATAAACAGATAAACTCGCCAGGAAAACCAAGGAAATCTTTACTTCTGCCCTAATGTAGTTTAGTTCAACAAGAATTTGTTAAGAAAACAAGTGTTGAAAGTGTATGTGTGTGTGTGTGTGTATATATATATATATATATATATATATATATATATATATATTAGATAGATTATAAAAATTATCAATAGGTTGTTTTCAAGGATGACCTGAAACTCAGGATTCTCTAGTCTGGTGCTCATTGCCTTTCATCTCCTTATGCCATGCTTCTGTTCCTTCACAGAGAAACTTGCCTGTGACCAGTCCCCTGTCTTCCTTGGGAAGGATCCATTTTCAGTATTCCCATTGTCCTGCCTCTTATAGGCCAACCCTAACCGCTGCTAGGTGTGAATATAGCTTAGCCCTGCCTAAAGCTGCTTCTGAATCAGAAAGAAGCACCAGACCTGCTGCTTCTTGTAAGAGATGGTTCCAAAGACTAGTGCACAGAAAAGAGATCATAGGGAGAAATGCCAATTCTGTGGTGAGCCTATCGGCCATGCTTGATTGCTGTGGCCACAGGGTTCTGAAGCTAGGACTCTGAGTAGAGGTATCCCTCAAAATGAAATTTGCTTTTTAGGGAGAACTCTGAGCCTCCTTTTTGAGGAAACTTGAAGATTTGACCTTCTACTTTACTGATATGTCTTTCTGTGCCAAGGACATTGATTGGTGCTACTTAATGCTATAATACAGCACCTGGGCTCTGCACTCTGCCACCAGAACAAGTATCTCAGTAGAACACAGATCTTTGAGCCCTAGAAGTGGGTACAAAGGTCACAGGGACTCAAAGTGCAGTCCTCATTTGTGCAAGTTGTTGCTGTTAGACAGCAGCCTAATCTGAGGTTTGGTCAAACCAATGGCCCAGTTATACTGTAATTTTATGTATTGTTTCCAGGGCACCACTTCATTTCATAGATGCTTATCTGTGTTCTCCCATCCAGGGACTGCATGAAAGGAGAGGAGACAGAAAATAAGAAGATTGGCTGCACTGTTAACCTGATGGTGAGAGGACATGAGCTCTTCTTCCTATCTGTCTAGTGAGAGATTTTTGTCCTATACTGTGATTAGCTTGGCCTTTCTACAATATATGGCTGAAGGCCAAAAGATTTGAGTTAGGGCATCAACCCTGTTACTGGTATCTTGGAAGCCTAAACTTTACCAGACACATTCCCCACTTTGGGAAGGAATGAAATTAGATTTGCTCTGGACAGAGCTCTAGCCTGGCCTCTTGGCACCAACCATGATGTACCCTGATTCACAGTCTGACCTGATCCCTGGTATTCTGTGGTGCTCCTTCTCTGTCATAACACTCAGGACTCCCACAAACCTACCAATTCCACCCCTAGCAGGTGTTCCTACTGTCTAGTCCTTTCCTTTTCTAGTGCTGTCTGCCTCCAGGACCTTCCCTCCTGCTCCCTCTCAGCATATTCAGGGCTCTGGCTGGTTATCTGGAGCTCAGGTACAGCCTCCACAGATAGTAGACTCTCATTTTATGTGTATTTCCTTCTCACAGAACTTTTACAAATCTGAGATTAACAAAGAAGAAATGTATATCCGCTACATCCATAAGCTTTGTGACATGCACTTACAGGCTGAAAACTACACAGGTGAGTGAGGAGAAGGGAGAGCCATGCCTGCTGGTAAGGAAAGACTGGCAAGGTGTACACAGCTGGCAAAGAAAGGCTCCATGATGATGTCAGCAGAATGTTGGGGCCTGTACTGTGCCTTTACCTCACTGCTTTCCCTTAGCTCCTTTGTGGTAAGTGGTAGAGAAAAAGCAGGCAGAACTTCCAATTGTGCCTTTGTGCCATGTCCTCCATTGCCTAAGGCTGTTCTGGTCTCCTTCCCTCCTACCCATCCTTCTGAGGCCTCAAGGGTGACCTCCAGATCCTAGTGTACCAGGTTCAGAGCATCCTGAGCTAACTCACTCTATATGAACAGATCTTTTCTTAAGCCCTTCAAAGCTGTCGCTAAGTGAGGCTATAACAAAGGAGTATTCCCCTAACTCTGAGACTTCTAGAACACATTGGCAGATCTGCCTTTCAGCCTAGGCTCTTCCTCTGCAACTGCACTGCAGCCCCACATTGAGCTGCCTTTGGAGGGTATAGAGAGTATTGATCTGACTTCTTAACAGGCCAGATAAGGACCCTTTCATTATGTCTACAATGTAATTCAAAGTGTCTAGCATACTGCTGACTAAGAACCAGTCTGAGTCCTATCACAAGAACCACTTGTGTCCTATCTAATCACCTCCAAAATAGCCATCTTCTACCAGTTAATACGTCTTAGCCCTTTGGACTGGAAATTATATGATAGACAAGGAAATATGAGTTCTTATCTGCAAACAATACTAGAATTAAATGAATTTGTATAAACAGAATATTCCTTTCTTATCTCTAGATGTTAGAGTGTTTGGCATAAATGCCACCTTTTCTGATAGCACAAATGGGCAACAATTACATCCGAAATGATTCGGCTTACTTGGGAGGCTGAGTCAGGAGGATTGAGAGTTCAAGGCCATCCTGGGCAACATAGCAAGATCCCATCTCAAAATAAAATGGGCTAAATCTTCTCTCTTCTTCAACCTCTTCCACCCATGATCCCAACAACTTTCTGAAAGGTCAATGGTGAAAATACTTCACATGATTTCCTGAGCTATAAAAGCAGGCCCTGAGTGCCACAGAAAGAAAAGGTTCTTTTGTTCCTAGAGAAAAAGGCTTCCCCACCCAGGAGGTGTGTGTATCCCTGGGCAAGAGGTCCCAGTGGCAGCAAACACAGGCAGAGAGGCAAGGATGAGGAGGAGCCTAGAGAGTGGCCACAGGCAAGTGGACCTGACTAAAACTAGAAGTGGTAAAAATATTATTAGAAATGAGATTGTTCATAGTCTTGGGGAGCAGCTTTGAGTAGGTGTTGAAAGCTATATAGAAGCTAGAACTAATTAACCAGTAGAAATGAGAAAACAAAATAGGAAAGAAAAGACTGTAATGAGGACACTGAGAAGTGGCTATAGTTCAGGGTGATTCATCTCTTGGAACTTAGGGAACCATACAACTTAGCTGCTATTTTTTTATAACTCTTATAATTGTTTCACATACAGAGTAAGGTGTTGCCAGATGTCCACTCTAGGTCCATTATCAACTTAGGTTCCTCCGTGAATATAGCCTCTGGCTCCAGATCCAGTATACAATTACTATACACTCCTACTCTTTGACCTTTTGGAAACAGTAGTGATGAGTAAAAAAAGAGTCCTTCACAAGACCATGCTGAGGGCAGAAAATGGAGCTAGAGATATTGAGCATGGCTTGGGGAGTACTGTGGAAAGTCTTAGTTTGTGTTCACCCATTAGTTATGAGAAGATTTAAAAGGAAGCTGTACGGAATTGACCAAAAAAGGAACTCAAGAGTTCTTTGATATGTCATTGACACCTAAAAGCAGGACAACCTGTGCATAGACTCTCAGGTAGCTGAGCCATTCTTTATTTTTCATCTGGAGCCCAGAACAGATGGCGAGACCCTGGGAGGAAGGAATGTACCAGAATCTCTGGCTTCTTCATGCCATGGATATGTCATGGGGTTATTGGCTTGCTGGGCAGCCTCACTGTTCACCATTGGTATCCAGTGCCCTGACCTGGGCTGCATGTGCTTTGCCATGGTATTCTGCTCAGCACAGACCTCTGGCACCAGGTTTCTCTTGGACCCCTGAGAGGAAACCCTGAGCCTCCATGCCATCTGTTCCCACAGAGGCTGCATTCACTCTACTCCTTTACTGTGAGCTGCTGCAATGGGAGGACCGGCCACTGAGGGAGTTCCTGCACTACCCATCTCAAACAGAGTGGCAACGAAAAGAGGGACTGTGCCGGAAGATCATCCACTACTTCAACAAAGGCAAGGTAGGTGTCCTTAGGCAGGCATTTCAGCCCCTCAGCTACTGCTATGACACATGACATCTTGACACTATAGGGTAAGCAGTAGCTGCAAATGTTGGTGTGTGGAGTGGTGAGTTGGTGGAGGACCCATATATGTGCATCAGATTTGAATGCAGCATGATTTTTCTTCAGGGTGAAAAAAAAACAACAGCTTAATTGAATGGCTTGGAAACCAATTTCAGATTGGAGGTGTAAGAGACAACCCCACATACTAGCTTTGCACATGTATAAATACTAATGCTCTTATATCAGAAGTTTTGGAACTCTGTATTAGATATACTTGAATAATTAATATGGCTTTTTAATTTGCTGTTAAGGAAAGTATAAGCAGTAAAAGTGAATGGATGGTAAACTAGCCAAAGGAGTCCTTCGCTGCCTCTTGTTAATAAAAGTTCTTGTCTAAAATTTCCCTTACCCACTGCACAATCTGTTCTTCTCTCATATTGGGGTTATTCTACATTAAACTTGCTTCTAGGGGATTATTAATGCTGGTTCAGGCTTTCTTGTGGCTTCCTGGCCATCCTGCTCCCATCTCTGGGAGAGTTCCTCATGAGGTCCTCTGAATGAATATCTTCTGTTGGGTACCCTGGAAAGAATGTGGGTATGTAACTTTGTTTAAACTGTTCTCTTATTACTTAGCTTTGAACACAGTTTTTAAAAAAAAATTTTTTTGAAGACAGAGAGGGCCAATGAGAAAAAGAGAAAGAAATAATAAATTTTATTTAGTTTTTCATGTGACTTTTGTTGCTCTGACACTCCTCTGTGCATAAGTGCTGCAACCACTGAGCCACTACTCCAGCACCCATATTCTTAAATTTGAAATACAATCCATTGAGGGAACTGTAGTGGCTAAGCTCCTGACTCAAACAAATAGACACTAGTGTTTTAAAATGAGTTTTTTCATCATCAAAAGAAATATTTAAACATTAATATCTTTTACCCATAAATCATAAAATATTTTTCATTTTTATATAACATAGGCTTCTGTGTAAAAAAAAAAAAATAGTACTCTTAGAAAACATTCACCCATGCATGCATCATATACTACTGAAGCAAGAACCTTTCCAAAATTGCAGAAGCTTTTGTGTAACCTAGCCCATAAGGGAGGCCCTTGCTCTGCTCTCAGTCAGCCTACATGATCCACTCACTATTCTGGCCCAAAGCCTTCTCCCCTGCTGGTCCAGGACCTGACTTAGGGTACCTCATCGGCATAATTGTAGGCCCATATTCCTGGCACCAACCAACCTGGAGCTACCACTACCCACATGCCCAGCAAGCCGTCATGGCCCAGAGGGAAGGGGATAACCATGGTGTCAGAGTGCATGCGTGCTTTAGTGTATTAGTTCTCTGCTTTTATTTCCATGGGCGCAGAATGTAGTGTGGAGAGTTATCCTGATCTTACTGAGGTTACTGGAGGACCCTGTGAGCATTAATGGCCCCCTCTTCATCTCACACTATAGTCTTGATACAGTGTAGGGAGTGAAGCACATAACCTGGTATAGTAAATGGACAGGAAGAGGAAAAGGGTTACTAGGCTTAATGAGCCATTTTCTTGTGCATCTCCCCACTCCTTCCAACAACTCTGCCTTTGCTATGAATCACTCAGTAAACCTTTTCATGGGCTTATCCTCCGAGGGGCATTTACCAAGTTTTTTCTCTTAGTCATATACTGAAGGTCCACCTTCTTTGTTCCTGTGCCTCAGTTACCAGTGAAATGAGGCCATCATGCCAACTAGTCCTTGAAAGTATTCAGGTTTTTAATGGCTCCAGAAAAGCAAAACCTGCTGCTCTGGGGCATGGATGTTTGGCCCCAGGAAAAAAGCCACCTTGGATAACAGGAGGAAAGCAGAAAAAGGAAAGACTAAGGGCAAGGAGCTGGTAAAGAGGGTCTAACCCTCAGCACTGCCAGTACACCCTATCTCATAAGCCAGGCCCATCCTGAATTTTCTTCTACACAATCTCAGCATCTTTGCTGTCTACATTAAATAGACAACCCAATCTCCTTTGGCCCCATGTTCATTTTATAGGAACTCAAGAGATTCATGGCCATAGCCTAGTCAGGCCATTCTCTCTTGGAGTGAGGTGGTTAACCTAGAAATCTGCTCTAAGACAGTCTAGACTTCAGTTCACAGAGAGCCAACTCTCCAAGTTCAGAGAAGGAGACAGGAAATTTTAAAAAGACAGGTTGCTAGCAGAGTGAGGGTTGAGAGAAGGAAGAGCTGGTGTGAAAATGGGAGTTGGTCTTTCAACCCCAAGTAAAAGGAACAGACAGGAGAGGAAGCTGGACAGAGGCCTGTGGCACCCTGCAACACCCCCCACTCACCCAATTCACCTTGCACACAGACCATCAGGATTAAGCCAGTCATCTTGGGTAGAGGAAGCTTGAGCTTTCCAGCTTGAGGGTTCACTATGGCCTGAACTCCTCTGAAGGAATGATTGTTGCTTATAATATGTTATGTGTATATAATTCCACTAAAGGTACAATATGAATCTTCAAATAAGTATTTTTTTAAATACTATTTTAATAGCTTCAGGGAGAAGAAAGAATTTTGCTTGAGACTGTATTTTCTAAAAGAGCATATTATTTCTATCCTTCAAAGAGATTAATACCATGTGGATTGAATTTCAAAGACTGCCAGACTGAGATCCAGGCCTTTCCCTTCCTGTGCTATTTGGCTAGAGCAAGTCCTAGGTCAGTGCCACTTTTGACCCATTCCTTTGAGGGGGCAACAAGGATATGCAAAAGTACACATCTACCAGAGCTGGTAGATGTGACTGGATTTCAGGCATTGGTAAAGAGTTTTAGAGTTAACCTTGCATCCTGCCTTGGAAAGAAACCAAAGAAAAGATATAGATGAGGATGCACTGTACCTGCTGAACATTCCCTAACTGTATACAGAGGCAACTCTAAAAGCTTCCATGCCTGTCAGTGTTCCAATACACCCTTCAAGGCTGGCAGGATATCTTAAAACCCTTGGTCCTGCCTCACTCTGAAGATAATTACAGGAGAGACACCTTGGAAAGCAGGTTACAAATTAGGGCAGACAGTCCCAAAAAATCAAAAGTTGAATGTTTTCTCTGATATGTAGAAGCTAACCCAAAATAAGTAGGGCAGGGTAAGGAATGGGGGGAGGGGTGTGGAGAATTTTTCATCAAAATAGAGGAAAGAAAAGAGTAGATGAAGAGGATTAAGGGGAGGAAGAAAGGTCAGGAAAAGGGAAGAACAGTGGAATGAATCTGACCAAGCTTTCATTTGTGCATGCATGGATGGCACAGTGGGTCCTAGCATCAGGTGGACACTAATTAAAAGGAAAAAAAGTAAATTGTAAATGGATTGAAGAGGGGTGAGTGCAGTGGAGGGGAGAATGGGGTCAGAGGAGAAGTGCTGGAGGTTGATTTGGAGAGGGTTGTGTTTCATGCTTTTGTGATTGTGTCAGGATGTATCCTTGTGTTGCATTTAACTAAAAAGAATAAATTAAAATAAAATAAATTAGGGCGCAGAGATATCAGCAAGACAGATGTGCATTGATCCAATGGAAAGATCTGTTTTATAGGGACCTACCATCAGCAGTCAAAAAGCCTTTAACCCCACATAAGGTCCTTATCACCTACATGAGGAGTCCCCCATGGAGTGGCTCTTGACGGATTGGCTAGAAGTCTATACACAGCTCAGCTTCTTAGCAAGCCCCTATGAAGCTGCCTGCCAGGCAGACCATATTATGAATCCTTGGCAGCAACACACCTAAGCAGCACTTGGAGCTGAGGGAGGACTGACATGTGTCCCCTTAAAATCTGTGATATGGGCTGGAGCAGTGGCTCGGTGGTTATGGCACTTGCCTGGCATGCACAAGTACGTGAGTTCAAACCCCAGCACCATGTACACAACTAAGACTTAGAGCAGTGAGGGCCAAGTGAAAAATTAAATAAAAAATTGTTTCTCTCTCTCTCCTCTCTCTCTCTCCCCCCACTCTTTAAAAAAATAAATAAAAAGCTGTGATATGGTAGTATAAGAGGTTTTCTTGCTCACTGAGGCAGAAGCATTGTGTCAGGGCAGAGAGCCAGGATCTGCTTAAAATGCTGTTGGATTAGTTTCAGGATTTTTAAATGGTCCTTCAGTTTCAATCCATATGGAATTAGTTTCTTATAAAGGAGAGAAATAATATGTTCTTTTAGAAAACTACAATCTCAAATGAAATTATTTCCCTTTTCCCTGATGCTATTCCAATAGAATTTTTTATTTTATTTTTTTAAAGAAAGAGACAGTGAAAGAGAGAGAAAAAAAAGATAATCAACTTTATTTAGTTTTTCATGTAGCTTTTGTTGCTCTGACACTGCTTTTATGCTTGGGGCTGGGGATCGAACCTGTGTCCCTTACAGCCAGGCAATTGCTGTAACCACTGGGCCACCACTCCAACCCCCAATAGTATTTTTTAAAATACAGTCCTATTGTTTCAAGATTCATATTATACTTTTACTGATAGAATTATATGGTATCTGAGACTTGCTTTAGAAACTATGGGAGGGTGTAAATGATTGGCATATGAATGATACATGATTGACCTTGAGTTGTTCAGTATTGAAAATGGATGATGGGGTACCTAGGGGTTCATTTTTCTGTGCTCTGTACTCTTCTATATACATGAAATTTCCCAAAATAAATTTTAATTAGCATTTAGAAGTTAGGGAGAAAAACCTGGGTAAAATATCAAGTAAATTGATGTTTCCAGGTCTAATCAAGAGAGAGAGAAAACTATATTGAGAAAAAAGTGAGGGAAATCAACAATATCACCTTTTAATGAATACCACTATAGCCTTCCTCAGGCACCTGTTGAATGATATTCTAACTGCACTGGGAGCCACATCACAAAAGCAGCCTAGGATATGACTAGGTAAGGGTCATCTGAAACCTAACTTAAAATTCCAGTATTTCTATAAAGGAAGTTGTCAGGCCTACTTTGAAATCCTTTGATAGCCACATTCTTCTTGGTTTCTTTTCTTGTTTCTTAACTCAAATATCCTCAATTTATAATTCCATATTCCCTTTATTAACTTATTAAACTCATTGAATTCCTGATACATGTCTGGTATTGTTCTAGGCTTTGATGATAAAGTAAACAGTGTTTCTTTATCATCTAATCAAAACTATTTCAACAAAAAAAAAGGTAACTTCAAAGCAATAGAATAGAAATGTACAGAAAAATGCCTGTTGTTGATAAGGCAGCCAGGGAAGGTCTAAAAGTGGGAACATTTGGGCAGAGACCAGAAAATTGTGCTTGAAATAGAAAGCCCCAATGCTGTGTGTCATGCTCCATACATTGATGTTGAAGTTTATGCTATTTTTTTAAAGAAAGAGTGAGAGAAAGAATCAGTATTATTTATTCATCTGGACTTATTTCTTCCAACACTTAGTTATATATATATATATGGTACTGGAGTTTGAATCCAGGTCCTCACACATGCCAGGCAGGCGCACTACTACTGAGCCTATATATGCTCCTTTTAACACATGGCCTTTTGTTGTATTCTCTGATGTGTTTGATGTGGATATGGTATTTTCTGAAGATTTTTGAAGTAATAAAGCCATGTTCCCATTTCTGATGCAGAGCTGGGAATTTGGGATTCCCCTGTGCAGGGAGCTGGCATGTCAGTACGAAAGCCTCTACGATTATCAGAGCCTCAGCTGGATTCGGGTGAGCTTTGTCCCTTCCCCTACCCCAACCCCAACATCAGGTACTTAGACTCCCCTGGCATAAGTTTCAGAGTAAGGCATAAAGACCTTGGTTTAGTGCTCTGGGCAGTACAGACAAATAATTTTATGATCCAGACCTTAAGGGCCACTGATGCTTAGGAAAGAGAGAAGCCAGTATAGGCACAGTAGGATGAGGTTTTTAAAGACAGGATAGCAGCTCAGTTTTATGAAGAGGCTTTCCTTAGATACCTTTGTTGAAGGATGCTTCATCTAAAAACTTCATTATAAGAGTTTTTTCCACTTTTCACATGTCAGTTTTACACACCTTTCCTTGCTCTCTTCTTTGAAACAAAGTATTTAAAAAGTAAGTCAGATGTCCTATGAACCTTGAAGGTCTGCACAAAATTTTTGGTGGTCGTTAGTGGTGGGTCCTAAATCATAATGGCCACTGATTTCACCAGCAAAAAAAAAAAGGTCAGCAGTCCCAGCTTTTTCTTCCCTGCACCCTCACCCTTGTGGCCAACTCTCCTCTATTCACTGGTCCAGATTGAGATTTGGGCGTGCTTCCCTGTAATTAGCTTTTTACTTAAAAACCACTGCTCCCTGGCAAACTGGCTTGATTGAATTCAGTAGAACTGTCTTCCTAATCAGAGTTGGCTTCTGAATGTGAAACCAGGTCAGCCAAGTCTTAAAAACATACCAACTTTGGTAATGTTAGATATCACATTTTTTCACATTTAAAATCCAGAATATATACACATTTTATATTATTTTGTTAAAATCTTGTAAGGTTGTTCAAAAATAAAAAATAAAAAAATAAAAATAAAATCTCTAAATTGGAAGAAGTACCGGGATGCTGGCAACTGAGACTTCCTCACTATTGTTGTAAGAATCTTTAGTTAGATGGTAGATAAGCAAGAATGGATGCAATTGAACTAATGTGAACAAATTGTACCAAGAATTGTTGGTAGGCAGCTATAAGAAATCCAAGTCAGGAATCAGTTGATATAATGAGTATCAGTCAAAACAAGAAATGTTTGAGCAGAAAAAGTCCATATTAAATATGTGCCTTTCAATTGGGTGTGATGGCACACTCTTATAATCCCAGCTACTCAGGAGGCAGAGGCAGGAGGATCATAAGTTTGGGGCCAGCCTGGGCAACTTAGTGTGATGCTGTCTCAAAAAGAAAAAAAAAAAGAGAGAGAGATTAAAAACAGGGACATTTTACCACTGAGTTAAACCCCCAGGCCACTTTATTTTATATTTTGAGACAGGGTCTAATTTACCTTACAATTTTCCTGCTTTAGCCTGCTAAGTTGTATGTACCACTACACCTAGTTCAAAATTTTTTTAAAAAATTTAAAGGATTGGGGATTTAGCTCAGTGGTATAGCACTTGGCTAATGTATATAAGGCCCTAGGTTTAATATTCAGTGCTGGAAAAAAAAAAAGTGTGTCCCTCAAGAACAGAAAGCTCAAGTGTTCATGGCACCAGGAAGCTGGGCCCATGCCCTAGGAGGACATTCAGAGCAGCCTCATAGGGCTGCAGTGGGGAGGCCTGTCTCCTTCTCACCATCAGATGGCGATGAAGAAGGGCTTCCTCTTCCATGAAGCAGCTCCTTGGAGAAGGATTAGTAATTGCTAGGGTCTCACATCCTTCTTACCTAGATTGGATTGCCATAATCCCTTTCCAGAAGAAAGTGTCCAGTTGGGCCTATGAGACCTTACTTTGGACACCAACAGCAATCAAGCCAACCTGAAAGCAGTTACCTTCTTGTTCACAGAAAATGGAGGCCAGCTACTATGACAACATTATGGAGCAGCAACGCCTAGAGCCTGAGTTCTTTCGGGTCGGCTTCTATGGCAGGAAGTTTCCTTTTTTCCTTCGGGTGAGTCCATCAGGCAGTCACAAGAACTTACATAGTATGCGCATAGTTCACTTAAAATTTGTATTCTATCCTTTCCTTTTGCCTATTCTCCTGAATGTTTCTTTCCAAAGAACTGACTGGTCAGCAGAAGGCATTTGGCTTTATTTAACTGGCTGCCAGTTTCAACTCTGTTTTTATATGCTGTATTATTCTGTAACTGCCAAAAAGGCCTGCCTCTTGGAGTTTGTCATCAAAAATTATGGTTTTCCATCTGGCTGCAGTAGCTCATACAGCTAGGATGGAGAACTATTGGTTTGAAAGAACCTGGAGGATGGTCCACTTGGTTCCTGAGGCCCTGTGGAATCTGCCATGCACAAAGTTTAGATATGGAAAGCCTCTTCTAGACAGCTAGTTCTCTGACCCAATCATAGTAGCCATTTGTGTCTACCATTTCCCAGAAGGCAGAGCTGGAATTTAAGCATAAAGAAATGACTGAGCATAGATATAGTGACAGCAGTTCAGCAGTTGTGATAGTTTTCTTTTAGTGAAATAAAAAAAAAGACAATTAAATCTTTATTTATAGAATACTACAAGATATGAAATTCCACATTAAAAAAGAACTCCCTGCTGCCTGTACCCCACCCCCAGGGCTGCCAAACCACAATGCAGTTCTCCCTTCATCTGTCTCTCTTCCTCCTTGGCTGTCATTTCCCTTAGGACATGAACTGAGTGTTGTCCCCCGGGACCTAGTACAGAGGAGGCTCCTAGGATACATTTGTAAGATGAGTAGCTACTAATGGGGGGCTCTAGGCAAGACACAGAGTATACGCTCATGTTTTTGGCAGAACAAAGAATACGTATGCCGTGGCCACGACTACGAGAGGCTGGAGGCCTTCCAGCAAAGGATGCTCAGTGAGTTCCCGCAAGCCGTTGCCATGCAGCACCCCAACCATCCTGATGATGCCATCCTACAATGTGATGCCCAGTGTATCTTTCGACACTTGGTAGTGGGAGGAGGGCTGGGGTCCTGGGAGGTGAGACCCTACTGGTCAGCTGCCCCTGTACCATGTGCATGGCCTTCCAGTCTTATTTAGGCCATCCAAACCTAAACATATGTGTGTCCTCATCTCTGATCCCACCTATACTTAGTATGACACTCCTCCCTCACAGAGGAGTGGCATGCCCATTGGTGGTCATCAGCATGGCTTCAGGGCAATGCTTCTCAGAATTGCACTACCAGTACCTTAGTCCCTACCCTGCATTCAGAAGGGACTCTCCAGGCAACCCGGAGCAGTCATTGTGCAGTGTGAATGGGGACCCACCAGTGCTTTTATCACAGAGATACCATTACCTGTGCTATGCCCTGTTCCACTTCCTTGTGTACTGTTTTGTCCCGGGTCTTTGTCAGTTTGAATGGAGCAGAGTGACAGAGATGTAGAGAAGGGGAATAGATGAGGAGTGCCTGTGGTTTGGTGACACTTGGAAGACTTAATGCAAACACTGTCTGGCCCCTTACCACTCACCTCACACAGCTTCCTTGGAGACCAGTGATAGTCACCATGACTGTGGCAGACTTGTTCCAGAATGGGTAGGGCAAGCAGAATCCCATTTTCTATTTACAAAGATTCGAGATAGTATTTTATTGAAAAGTTGTTCTGTAATAAATAGTTTACCTACAGTGGGTAGGCTCAGGCTCTTGCAACCTCTCACCCTTGTAGGTTTGGTACTGTGTTCTCCTAACTTTTGCCCACCCCACCTTGTATGTGTGTGTGTTTGTGTGTATGTATATGGTGCCAGGGATTGAACGCAGGGGCACTTACCACTAAGCTACACCCCCTGATCTTTTTATTTATTTCAATATAGGGTCTCACAAGATTGCTGAGTCTGGCCTCACACTTGTGATATATTCCTGCCTTAACCTCCCAATTCTGGGCTAATAGGTGTGCCCACTGCACATGGCTCCTCTTTTCCTTAAAGGGACAGCAAAGAACACTTAACTTTTGCCATCTCATATTAGCTGAACATTCGTGAGATTCATTGCTAGAGCAACAAGTGACAGGAGCAGATAAAAATATTTATCTAATCACAGTTGGGTCTAATTTGGCCCTTGAGATGATGTTGCTTCCACCACTGCTGCCAGAAGGGAATAAGCTTTATGGGCCTTCTCTCCTTTAAAGGGTCAGTCACTCAAGTCTATCTCTTTGGCAAGTCTGGATTTTCCCTTAACTTCATGCCCAGACTTGCAGATCTATGCAGTTACACCCATTCCAGATTATGTGGATGTTCTGCAGATGGATAGGGTCCCAGATCGCGTCAAGAGCTTCTATCGAGTCAACAATGTGAGGAAGTTCCGGTACGACAGGCCTTTCCACAAAGGCCCCAAGGACAAGGAGAATGAATTCAAGGTGAACAAACTAGGAAAGCAGGGGTAGTGCTTATAGCAGGTCCAGGGGGAAGCTGCATTTTCTTGGCAACTCATTACTGTTGCATCCCTCAGATGGGCAAGGAGAGGCAAAGCTTGTCTAACTGACTGCACCTGCATGTGCCCTTCCTACAGAGCCTGTGGATTGAGCGTACCACACTGACCCTGACCCACAGCTTGCCTGGCATCTCTCGGTGGTTCGAAGTGGAGAGGAGAGAACTGGTGAGATTTGCCTCAGATGGGGCTGAGCTTCACAGTTACTTCTTCAACCCTGGCTTTTAGGAAGCTTTCTCTAAAGATTGAAAAAAGAAAGAAGTGTGGCCACCTAGTTGGTTTCTGCTCCCCCAGGTCAATCCTGTGCTTGGAGCTTTGTGTATCTTCTCTCATCTAAACTACACATTGGCCCTCTGCTGCAAGTATTTTTTTTTAAAGAGAGAGAGAATGACAGTGAGAGAGAGAGAAAGAGAGAATCAATTTTATTTAGCTTTTCATCTGGTTTTTGTTGCTCCAGTATTTTGTTGTGTGTGTGGTGCTGGGGTTTGAACCTGTGTACCAGTCAAATGCCATAACCATTGAGCCACCACTCCAGCCCCTGCTGCAAGTATTTTTAACCTCCCAGTTTACAAATGAGAAAACCTTTCTCTGAGGTTCAGGAGATCAGAGCTCTCTGATTTCATAACTAGTGCTCTTCACTACTTGCCATACTTCTAAATACCTATAAACCAGAAAGGTAAAAGTAGATAAGGGGCTGGAGTGGTGGCTCAGTGGTTGGAGAGCTTGACTGACATGCACAGGGTCCTGGTTTCAACCCCCCGCATGACATACACAACCAAATGTCGGAAACATTAAGGCCATATGACAAAATAAATAAAGTTGATTCTCTCTCTAAAAAAAAAAAAAAAGTAGAAAGGGCCCAGGTAGTCCCAAGTCCATAGGAGCAAGGAAGGGGAATCAGCATCACAGCTCATAGATCCCTGCTCTCAGGAACATGATGAAATGTTATCATAATTCTTGGAAAGACATTTGCTGTGTGCCTCCAGGTGGAAGTAAGCCCTCTGGAGAATGCCATCCAGGTGGTTGAGAATAAGAATCAAGAACTGCGAGCCTTGATCAGCCAGTATCAACACAAGCAAGTGCATGGCAACATCAACCTGCTCAGCATGTGCCTGAATGGAGTCATCGATGCAGCTGTCAATGGAGGCATTGCACGCTATCAGGAGGTAAGCTGGGACCCTAGACCAAACACACAAAAGCAGCATGGCTGGCAAGGTAGTTTGCAGGCTCTTCTTCTCAAGACTGCAGTATCCTTGGGAAGCTTTTCCAGCTAGCCCTCTCTTGGCTGCGCTAACTTTGGATGGTTCTGGGATAAGGCTATAAGCTCCTGGAAACTCACCTATTTCTGTGGCACAGCTCTCTGATGAAGCCTTTTCTTCATTTTTATTCCCTGACCTCTGACAGATGGGTAATATAGCTGATAATGGAAGGATAGTAAATGAAAAGTGAAGTGTAAGCTGCCTGAGAGGCTAACTTCCACTCCTAGGCCCACCAAGCCATTCAGGCTCCATGAGGGACTAAGGTCAGTGCAACCAGGCTCACTTAACTTGGCCATCTCCAGTCCTTCTCAGAAAGAAAAAAAAAACATACCTCTGATTACAGAGTATCTAGCAGGCCAGATTGGAAGTTCTGGTATATGTACTCATGAGGAGGCAACCTGCCTTTTAGGGCAGCTTTGGCCTCGGGCACCTGAGGCCCCATCTAAGTAGTAGGGTAGTAGTCCTTCGAAGTCTTCCTGACCTGTCCTGTCCTATCACTTCACAGGCCTTCTTTGATAAAGATTATATCACCAAGCACCCAGGCGATGCTGAGAAGATCACCCAACTCAAGGAGCTCATGCAGGAGCAGGTATGGCTCTCAGGGCTTAGATACCCATAGCTGGTGGGAAAGGCCAGGCACTATAAGATGACTTCTGTTCTCAGAGGTTTCTCCCTGCTAACAGAGGCCTTCTTTGGCACCCTCATAGGTTCATGTCCTTGGAGTCGGACTAGCAGTTCATGAGAAGTTTGTGCACCCAGAAATGCGGCCTCTACACAAGAAGCTGATTGATCAGTTCCAGATGATGCGGGCCAGTCTCTACCATGTAAGCTAAACCCTGACCTGCCCCTGCTGCAGTAGAACCAGGTGCTATATCCTCCAGACCTGTGCCACAGCAAAAGAAAGTGGGGATTTGTGGAAAGGGGATAGGATAGAGAATCTGTCCCCACAGAGGGGCAGGGCAGGAGGCAGGAATGGGTGCTATATCCAGGGCAAGGATGCTCAGAATCCTCTCACTCACTCAATCCCAGAGGAGTCAGTTTGAAGGGTAAAGAATATTTTTTCAGGGAACTGTGCTGGTTTGTAGAAGTTTCCATATGCTGAGGAAATGAGCTAAAGTATATGGCCTACATGTAGTGATCTCTTTAGAAATGTTTTCCTTCCAAGATCCTGAAGAGGTAAGGCATGGCCTGAGCCAACCATGTCTCCCCATCTTTCTTCTCCTGTCTCCCTCCCTGTCTTCATCTTCCTCCTCCCTGTATCTCTCTTTTCATTTTCTTTCCTTCCCCCCTTTCTTCATTCAAACTGTCTCTAATTTCCCCAGTCCCAAGTTCCTCCATAAGGTTTAGTGACCCAGACTCATATCTGAGAAAGGCTTTGGCACCCAGTGCTTTTATGCTGTCTACTTTTGGAAGAGTTATACAGGTTCCGCGGCTAGACCAGGCCCTAGAAGGTTTCCTTAACTCTAGCCTGCCTCTTCAGCCTCCATAACAAGGTGTGGTCCATGAACATGATATCCTCCCATGATACACATAGGGAGGACCTGTTTTCCGGGACTAGTTTTCCTCGGCTAGAGTCTTACAGGGACTTCTAGCTACTATGGATAGCGTTTATGTGCCCCTGACTTCCTATTCTCATCATACCCTCATTCCATTTTCCATCATGGAGCTAACTCCAAATGTTTTCTAGAGAAGCCTCCTGCTAAACAGGCTGGTTCCCAGGTCTCAAGGGTTATAAGCCTAATTAGCTGCTGCTACCTGCCTCCAAGCAAAGCTTTCTTTTCAATACCCAGAACCACCAGGTAGAAGTATCAGGGAGGCAAGTAGGTACAGCTGTTAAATGCTGAGCCAGTTTTTCAAAGACAAGAATCTCTTCCTTAGAGGTGACTCCTGGCCACTGAGGCTCTGGGGGAAATTGAACCACTCAAACTCAATGGGCCTGGTCGACCAGCTCGGAACTAATGTACTTTGTTCTAGGATGTTGCAATTGTGGTATCTTAGTCCCTTCAGGATCCTAGTACAGCCCTCAGCCTTCTGCACAAGTATGGAAAGCATGAAAGGTAAAAAGAAAAGAAGGTTGTCATAGTTTGACAGATAGGTACACTTTCCAAAGAAAAGCCTAGAGAGCCTAAGTTTCTCCTTCCTGTTAGGATTCTCCCATGGTGTTACATTGTTACATGAAGAGAATTAATGTTTTCCCCTTAAAAACAGGTTGTCCATTTAAAGAACTTTAGTAGTGTCCCTGAATCTTATGGGTATTTCATAACCTTTCATTACACTGTCTCCTGCCAGCTTGGCTGGTCTCTGCTGTTTACAGATTTCCCCATCTAGACTAGAGCCTGACCATGGAGGGGTGGGGATTCTCTGCCACATGGGCAGGTAGCTCACCACAGTATCAAGTGCAAAGTGCTTCCCCACATGCATCAAGGTTTAAAAAGTGCAAATGTGAAGCTGTCTTCTAGGGCTGTAGAAGCATATTTTAGCCATATATATACTTTGAAAGATAAGAATGGAAAACCTGCCATCCTCAGTGGACTTAGAGCCCCTGAAAGACTTAAGGAAACCTAGAATGTTGTACTTTGTTTCCTAGAATGACAAACAGGGACGCAGACCAATATGCCATTTTCCAAGAGAGTTTGAGATTAGAAGTTTCTACTAAGAAGTCTACATATTTAATAAGAATTTAATTATGCTAAAATAGAACTGTGCTGTTTTTCAACTACTTACAACAGGACTTTGTTTCCTGTTTATTTCCCCATAGACTGTGTCATAGTCAACTTAACTCAGATCACTAAGAATTGGGTTATTTATCAATCCAATAAAAACAAGCTGTAATCCTCATGTAATGTGCTCCCACTGACTGACAGGTGATAATAAGTTCTTACTCTCCTCCTTCCCAGCCCTTGTTCTACTTGCTCTGTGGTTAAAATAAATAAATAAAAAATAAGGCTGTTAACACAATCCTATGAGAATTCTATGAGCAGACCAACTTCAGCCTATACCAGAAAGGCTTCTCGACTTCTCCTAGTGGAGTCAACCTAGGGCCTCATAGCCTCTGGTCTAGTTCTCAGTGCGGTTAGGGGTGTTAAGTCAGAAAGGGTCATTGCCCAAAAGAAATCAGCAGTACTCTATAAGATTCTTTTTGTTTCTTTTACATTTTTGACTACCAGCCAGCTCTTCCTCACTACCCCTTAATTATTTGTTTATTCTTTACTCTCTATGAACCATCATTCATTTCTCAACAGGAGTTTCCAGGTTTGGATAAGCTAAGTCCTGCATGTTCAGGCACCAGCACCCCACGGGGAAATGTTCTGGCATCTCATAGCCCCATGAGCCCTGAAAACATCAAGATGACCCACCGTCACAGGTATGGCTCTAAGGCTGAGGTGGGTTCACTCCAGACAGGTAAGTCTGGAAGATGACCATCAGAAGAAAGGAGTTCCAGAGAGTGCTTTCATTTTTCATTCCCTCTTAACCCTGCTCCCTGCCACACACACACACACACACACACACACACACACACACTCACACTCACACCATGGCTCCTACCACAGAACCTGCATTCTGCACCCAGTCACTGCCAGTCACTTCCCTGGATGATAGAAGCATACATATGGTATTATGGAAACAAAGAGGAGGGAACATCAGGATAAATCTTGAAAGATGATTAGAAGTTTGTTAGAAAAGATTTGAGGTTTGGAGAGTGACAGGACAAGATCCGGACAAAATACACAGACATATGCAGAAGATTCAAGATGTGAGCAAGCTAGCCTGATAACACTACAAGTAGAGCCAAGTGGCTCAAGGGCATGGAAAGGGGCTAGGACCAACTCTGAATGGGCTTTGTTCATGCCATGGGCTTGGGACTTGATCCCAAGGGGAATGAGGATCATCAATTATTTTAAGGAAGAAAATAACATGGTGATGTAGACATTCAAGATGTGGCAACTCAGAAGTCCTGGCCTGAGGGCTGGAGAGGTAGCTCAGCAGTAGAGCACTTGCCTGGCATGTGCAAGGACTCAGGTTCAATCTCCAGTACCACATACACAACTAAGTTGAGAAGAAAAAGAAAAAAAAAGATTAAAAAATAAAATTGACTCTTTCTAAATAAAAAAAGAATAATAATAAGAAGAAATAAAAGTAGTAGTACTGTAGTGTAGTAGTAGTCGTCGTTGTCATCGTCATCCTAGTCTGCCTGGGCTCAACTGAGGATACTCAAAGTCTCCAGGGCAGGAAAACCAAGTTTGGGGGAGGAGTCTCTGACTTAGATTTGTTTTCCAATGTCACCAGCAACCCAGTATAGTGAGCACTCAGTACAAGAGAAGGAATAAATGAATGAAGGGCTTCCTGGTATTGATAAAGGCAAACTGTTGGCAAACCTATCCTCAAATAGTTCATAGCCATCTCTTTGGATAGCTTCCCCATTCTAGGAAGAAAACTCTGACCAAGAAGTAGGGATAGGCATTGACTTAGACTAACACCTCGCAGCAAGGAGGTCAGATCCTTGACCTGAATCCATATATTTCTTTTTAATTCTTCATGGAAGACCCTAATGTCATCATACTAAATAATCATAAACCATTTAACTGTAGCTATAAGTTATGCCAGCCTATCACAGACTTTCTCAGACCAAGGGTTCCTGAGCAGCAGAGTGGGGCTCAAGTTTGTTTCCAGCCTCAGATGGGTATGAACATTGGCTCTAGAATCCCCCAAAACAGTGGTGGCCAAGGCTGGGGATGACCATTTCATACATCCCTCCACTGCCCTACCACCCAGCATGTTTTCTCAGCCATGGCCTGATTCCTCCCTGTTTCCCACTCTTGCTTACAGCCCTATGAACTTGATGGGCACAGGCCGCCATTCATCATCCTCTCTCTCCTCACATGCATCTAGTGAAGCGGGAAACATGGTGATGATGGGCGACAGCTCCATGGGCGAGCCTCCTGAGGATCTGTACCACCACATGCAGGTACTAGAGCTATCTAAGGAGAATGAGTATGTCTAAAAGAATCACCTTCTATTGAAGAGGCTGGTCTCATAGCTGGCAACCCTGCTCTATTTTCCAACTCCTGAATTCAGAACACTCCTCTCCAGAAGTAGCAAATTGCCTTCTTTCCACATACCATCCCCAGTCTCAGTTCCCAGGCCTTATTTCCCAAGAAGGAAATCCAACTTTAGTCCTGGCTGCTTTCACAGATCCCATGCGAAAGCTCCTCTGCCAGAATGCTCTCCTACGTGGCATTCCCGATAGCTAAGTCCTAGGCACCATATGGGCACCATAGTAGTATGAATCCAACAGCCCTGCTGCACATGGGTGGTATGGGCAATCCCTAGTGTTAGCCATCAGCCTGGTCTCCATCAAGGCCAAGTGTACAGCAATAGGCACCGGGTCTGGGCACTTCAAGGTGTGACAGAACCAACTCTGGGTCAGCCCTATAATCCTGGCTATTCAGAACTCTCTATCATGTTGATTTTTCTCCCTTTGCAGCTCACGTATCCCAATCCCAGGTACCAGGGCTCAGTCACCAACGTCTCTGTTTTGTCCTCATCCCAGGCAAGCCCTTCTTCTTCCAGCTTGAGTTCTACTCATTCAGCACCATCCCAGATGATTACCTCTACCCCTTCCAGTACCCGAGGTAAGGATGGCAGGATGCTTCTTGCAGACAGGAGAGGAGGGGACTTCATGGACCACATTCATCCTTCTTTTGCCAATGGCTGTGTCTAAAAGTATCCCTGTACTTAGAGAATGTTCATTTGTGCTTTCAGCACTGGGTCAAGGTCTTCTGCCTCCAGACCTCTTTCTCCAGCTGGTTTTGGACCCTGCCACTGGGTCTAGCATTGCAGCCCTGTCTCATTAAGAGGACATAGACTAGGAAAAAGCTCAGTTTTTTCCCACTGAAATGTTTGCAAGAATAAAGATCAAAGTCAAGGCAAAAGTGTGTTTTTCATCTTGAGAAATCAGGCATGAAGACAAAGTATGAAGAGTAAATTTGAAGGCTAAAATTAACCCTGGAAAATGTTATTCTAAAACAGTAACAACCACCAAAAGAACTTTCTTCACTTGGGAAAGGCTTAATCAGGAGAGTGGCTCTGTAAAACCATCTTGATTTCTTATTCAATTGAATAAATATTGTTCTCTGGGAGCCAGCAGTTTTTCACATCTTGATCCTAGTTCCTGCAGTGAAAGTTGATTCTGTCCTTTTAGAGAGAAACATTTGCAGTGGAATGGCAGTCAGCTCTAGTATATAAAGGTCTAGTGCTTCTCAGGGTTGACTATGCAAGATAGTAGCAATGATCTGAGCTCACAAACCAGTTATTGGCTGTAGCTTCCAAGCTTCAGAGGGAGGGGGTCTTTTTGTTTTTCTCATTATTATGAATGCGAAGAAAAATAGCACAAACTTAAGACATGGAAGGTCCTTAAGGAAAGAATCTTTCCGAAGCACACAAACCTATGAGGCACACAACAGGATAGAGAGAGAAAACTGAAGCAGTGTGGCATAGTAGAAAGATGCAGTAGCAAATGGGAAAAAGCCTTGGCAAAGTGGAGGGAAGCAGAATAAAGTTACAACAGGGCAGTCATAGACTTCCTCCTGAAGTATATAGTCCAACCCTTCACTCAACCCTGTGAAGAAACAGGTCCAGTGAGAGGCAGAAGCTGAATTTGGAGTATAGGTCTTTACACTCAGTATCCTTCAGTCTGGTGCCCATTCTACCACCCATGTTGCCCTCCTAACATGGACTACATGATCCAAACAAGGGGAGCTAGCATTTGAAAGCAGACCTCTTCAGTGTTAAACAAGACAAATGAACCAATGAATTGGTACATATTGATGATTTGTCAGTATGTGAAGGCTGCAGACATAGAGAAGGAACAGTGATTTGTGTTATAAACAAAATACACCTAGCAGGCACAGTGATGCATGCCCATAATCCCAGCAGCTCAGGAGGCCAAGGCAGGATGATCCAAAGTTCCAAGCCAACCTCAGCAACTTAGACCCTGTCTCAAAAAAAAAAAAAGACTGGAGGTGTAGCTCAGGGTTAGAGCACCGCTGGGTTCAATCCCCAGTACTGTGGGTGGGGTTACACACTGAAAGATGGTTTTGGGAATAGAAAGGAAGGAAACTCTGAGAAGTAGCACTGCAGTGAAGGTCATTTATAGCTATTCTTACTGCCAAAACAGATCTGAGTCTTGATTGTTGATAAAGGCAAAAAGCAGCAAAGGATAGACATTTTAACTCAGTTCCATGCTGAGTTCAATCACTCCTGTAGGCCATCCTTGCTATGAAGGATTTTACAGGTTGGCTATAATCACCTTTGACCTTCCAGTTAACTAGTTACTGATTTATTCATTCATCAAACTTTTTCTAAGCACATAGTGGGGAAGCTGTGTGACTCTTGCCTCAGGGAATATTACATACGAGTGGAATAGAAATTATTTTTTCCTTATTTGGAAATATCCCTCTTTATTTCAAATTGCTTGGTTTTCTATTGCTGCCCAAAACCACACCCGAAACTTAGTGTCTTTAAAACAATTTATTATCATTTCTCAGTCTGTGACTTAACAGCTTACTGATTCATTTGTTACTAGGAGCTGGAATCACTTGAAGGCTCAACTGGGCTAGGTGTCCAAGATGGTTCACTCATATGGCTGCCAGTTAGTCAGATGCTGTCAACAGGGAGCTTAGCTATAGCTGTCAATTTGAGCGTCTACATATGACCTTTCCAAGTGGCTTAGGCTTCTTTCAGCATGACTGCTGATATTCTCCAGAGCCAGCATTCAAAGAGACCCAGGCAGAACCCACAAGGCTTTTTAGTACCGTAAAGTCCCTTTGTCACATTTCTTTTGGCCACTAAGTCATTAAGGCTAACTCTGATGCCAAGGAGGTGGATGAAATTCATTATCGTGTTGTTAGGAATGTTTTGGGAAGTAAGGCATTGATGCTCACCATTTTTGGAGACAAACTCACAATAGCTAGACTCCAGAATATAACATAGAGGAAGGTTAAAACTAGTCCCTTCCCTTTCTGGGGTAGATATTAAGTGTAAAAGTAAGAACTTGTTAAAGAGAACTGGTCCCAAAGTAGGGAATGATGGCAAGGGCAGAGGCAATAAAAAAAGAAAAGGTACTTCCAGATTACAATACTCATATACAATCCATGTACTGACCCAGTATCTCATGAGGCACAGTGTTAGGCCTTGTAATGGAAGACAGAAGACTGTGTTGTGACATCAAAGAGGAGGATACATGTTTTCAAATAAATGTGGTAATGGCAAATGTTCCTGGGCAAAGAATACAGGGAGTGATCTTCTCCATTTGGGGAAATGAGGGAAATCTTTCATGGAGAAAGTGATATGAAGCAGAGTCCTTTATATTGGAATTAATTCCCTACTCCCAGTGATCCTGAGACCCAGTGGCCCTCCTTGCCATACCCATTAACCCTGTTGTACTTCCTGATGATTTAGAAACCTGAGATGAATGGCCTGAAAAGTATCATCTAAACTTGTAAGTCAGCAGCTCCCCCTGGTGGTCAAAAGACTGATTGGGCCCAGGAAACAAGGGGATTTTAAGTGATACTTATGAAGAATTCAGTCACTTTGGGTCTTAGCCTCCCTATGGGTAATCAGAGTCCAGCTGAAGTAGTTCAAAAGTTCTATGAACATAGAAGTCATTGTATTTAAGTTCCATCATGGAAATAACCATCACCCTCTCCTACCATGGGATTAGTTGCCCAGGGGAGTGAAAGAAAAGCAAGGCGGTTGAGCTGGAAAATGTAGTACCAGCATAGGGCTCCTTTGTTACAGCATCGGAGGAGTCATCATAACATGATTTCAAATCCTCAAACCAAATATTAATCAAATATAACATGAATCAAATCTTCAGCAGAGCCTGGGCCCTTCCTGGGTCTGCACACTTACATCCCTCCATCTTAGCTCCCCAGAACATGGATCAGGATATTAAGTATGCAAATGAGAAACCATGAACAGCCTTTGGAAGGCAGTTCCAGCTACCTGCCTGCTGTGGAACAGGCATTAGATAGGAGTTTGATGCAACTGAATTGATGTAAAGGCTCTGGTTTTGGGGGGCTGCTTTTGTTTTTGTTGGCTTTGCGTTTGTTGTGTGTGTATGTGCGCATGCCTTCTACATGGAGGACAATCCTATCTTCTGAGCAAACAGGGCTCAGGGAGCATTCTGGGTTTCTTGCTGGAAAGGCACTATAAAAATCAGTGGGATTGGGGTTGGGGATTTAGCTCAGTGGCAGAGCGCTTACCTAGCACGCGCAAGGCCCCAAGTTTGGTCCTCAGCTCTAAAAAAAAAAAAAAAAAAAAATCAGTGGGATTGGAAATTTGGGGGGGGGTGTTTTGTTTTTTGTTTGGTTGGTTAGTTGGTTGGGTCTTTTTTGTTATTGTTGTTTTGACTTTTCTTGGTACCAGGGATTGAACCCAGGGGTGTTTAACCACTGAGCAACATCCCCAGTCCCTCCCCCCCCCTTTTCTTGGGGGGACAGAGTCTCACTAAGTTGCTTAAGGCCTTGCTATTTTGCTGAGACTGGCTTTGAACTTGTGTTCCTCCTGTCTCAGCCTCCTAAGCTGCTGAGATTATAGGTGTGTATCACCCCGCCCAGCTGGAAGTGGATTTTTTTTTCTTTTTTCTTTACATAGCTATCTTCTTGAGGTTGCCTATGAACACAAGTTCTGAAAAGAGAACATAGAAGTTAGTAAAAATCACAAAGTAGTAGCAAATTCAGGCCCAGTTTTCAAAGAAGTTACTGTACTCTTTCCCTTATCATTGAAGGACATTTTTAAAGACTAAGTCTCAAAGCTAGCCCTGAGGTTCTACAAACAGGATCACACAAACCAACTTTGAAAGAAGTTACATAAAAACTATGGAAACGGGCTACAGCGGTGGCTCAACAGTGAGAGCACTTGCCAGGCATGCCCGAGGACCTGAGTTTGAATCCCAGCACCATGCACACAACTGTGTGTCAGAGAAACCAGAACAAGATGAAAAATAAAAATTGATCCCTCTCTCTCTCCTCTTCCTCTCTCTCTCTCCTTCCCTCCCTTTCCTTTTCCCTCTCTTTCTCTTAAAAAAAAAACTATTGGAAAAAGTTTATTCCTGGTATTTATTATGATGATTTCTTCCAAGTATTTAAACCTCATCATGGACTAAAATGAATATAAGAGAAATTTGTCAATGACTTCTGCGGCAAGCTGTCTGAAGACTTTTTAAAGCAGTGTCTTTCTTGGCAGTATTGCCATTGCACGCTCAAAGGAAAATCCCAGAGACCCTGTGTTTTGGGGATACAGCCTCTAGGAGCTACAGATTTACCTCTCAGCTGGAGTCCGTGGACTGATCTCAACCATCCATTTTCTCAGGGCACAACACAGAGAGGTTTCAAACACTTGAGCCAGCCAGAAGCATTAGGGTCCAGGTGACCCTCTCATGATGGGATTAGTGTCCTTTAGCATCTCATTGGATATGCTTGTGACTGACACAATGAACCGTGCACTTTTGGAGGACTGTCTCCCAATTACCCATACCCCAGGAAAACCAGCAAGTTACTCTTTCTGCTTCTATGGAAGGTCTTCCTGAGGACCACAGGTTGGCAAATTCCTCGATTTATAGCTATAGCCTGAATTCATGGGGACCAAGTCACACCATATGGGTGTTGTTGGGACTCTGTAATATCCCTTTAAGCCAGGGAAGGTCACTGCAGAGCCTTCATAGGAGAACATGTACAAGTCAACCTGGGAGCCTGGGATACAGCCCCACAACTTCCAGAACAATTCCATGGCCCCAGCCAGCCTGGCTGTAGGCTTCAGTAGAACTGGCAAAAGGCAAAGGCCAGGTTCTGGGTTCCTCGGAGGGACAAGTCTCTGAAAGAAAAGTGGCCAGTGGCCAGCTAAGAATAGGGTCACTGGTATCAGGAGAAGGTAAGTGTTTGGGGAGACCTACTATGTCAAATCATAACTATGTGGCTATTATCTGAGTGCCTCTGTCTCTGTATGATAGCTCCATTGCAAGCTGACCTATGCCCATGCTTAGACCCCCTGAATGATCAGCCCAGCATCCAGGCCACACCTATACCTTGAGAGCAATGGATACAGGGGCCCTTACCCACCATGCTCTAGTCCTCAACTGTCCTCACTTTCTGCCTTTGAGCATGTCAGGGGGCTCTCTCAGTGGGCCTGCCTTGGCTGGAACACCAGGTGCAGCCCCACCACCATCTAACCACCAGATTCTGCTTCATTCCTTATGTATTTACAGAGCTCACCCCAACTACAAGGGACACCTACCCTAGGTCCACCAGTCCTAAGGACACTTGACTGCAGGGCCCTCCATCTGTGGTTTGTTATCTGTGCGTGATTATTCTCACTTGGTTACAGGCTCTCCCTCTCTGCCAGATAAGTACCGCCATGCCCGGGAAATGATGTTGCTGTTGCCCACACACCGGGATCGCCCAAGCAGTGCCATGTATCCAGCAGCCATCCTGGAGAATGGACAGGTAGCAGACCTAGACTACTGACTACCCTCTACTATAAATGTGTTTGGCCTGGACTACCCCATTGCCTTTATGGGGCCTTCTGCATTGTCCTGCATGCCTCCCTCATTCTGCTTTATGATGGCTGCTGGACTCCTGGATAGTGAATGCAGGGAATCCTAGTGCCAGCAATCCAAACAGACTACAAGTGTGGGTAAAATGGCCTGAGGGTTAGAACCAGTATTGTTGCGTGGCTATCTGTACTTCTAGCCAACTTGTGAGACTCTTTATCCCACCCTCCTTCCTCTGGTAGAGGAAATTGGTTCTTTGCAACCCATCCCAAGAAGGCTGTGTTGAACCTAGATCTGGAGGAGGATGTGTATGTGCAGGAAATCCTCACAGGGGCAAGAGCCTCTTATCTATCCATCCTCACTACCATTTGTACAACTCTTCAAACACTGTGCCTAGGGGCCTAGACCAGGAAATCTGTAGCAGTTAACTCTCTCCCCTATGTAGACTGCCCTTGCCCTATCCAAATTCATGTCCAAGTGATTATCACATAGTCCCAGATGCCAGGAATCTCTCAGCAGTACCTCCCTGTGCCTGATCAGCCCTGCAAGGCAGAGGGAGCAGATCTGCTTGGCAGGAACCCATCAGAACAGCAGAGCCTGTGTGACTCCAGGCTTGGGTGGTACCCTTTCTCTCCCCTCAGTGCTAACATGGAACTATGTGGGGCCTCTCCAGAAGGCAAAACCTGTCACTACTAGTGGGGGAAGCAGGATCCTTAAATCCTGACAGTGGATCTCTCTGCCCAAACAGAAGGATGCAGTGTTTACCTACATGTCCTTTTTCATGGGCCCTGCACAAGACAACCTGGGAGGTACTACAAATATCCATGGAAGTGCTCAGAACCAGACACCCCTAAACAGTCTTCTCCAGGGCTGGCATGGAGTTCTCAGTGCATCTCAAGCATAAGCTATCCCACTGCTTTGATTTCCCCATCTTATCTTGGAAGTCTTGTCTCCTGTGGTCCATGGCATTGCATCTCAAGATGTAATTGACTGTTTTCTACTCTTTGATGTTCTTCTACCTTCCCTCAGCCACCAAACTTCCAACGAGCCCTGTTCCAGCAAGTAGTTGGAGCCTGCAAACCCTGCAGTGATCCCAATCTGTCTGTAGCTGAAAAAGGTATTGTTCCCCCTCCATGGGCTTCCCCATGTTTGTCCCCATCATGAGTGTCTGACTTGTCCCTGAGTACCAGCTGGCCATACCCCAACACCCAGTCTGTCTTTCTATCCACAATGCTAACCAATTCCTGTGTTCACTGTTTAATCCATATCTGATTTGGATCCTGTTTGTGCCTCTGCCTCTTTCCTAGGCCCATTGTCAGAGAGGCCCCAGCTGCCATCTGTCCTGAGCCCAGCTTTATGGAAATTTTGGTGTTTGGGCAGGGGGAAATCCCCTAGGCTCTTTCTAGACAGTCCCAGAATTTAGTAGGCCCTTTGGTCCCTCAGGGACCTCTCTCCTTGCCTTGTGGCCAAAAATCTCCAAAAAGAATGGAAAGAATATACCATATCAAATGAATTAAACACAGACTTCTCCAGGGAAGTCCCTGCTACTCCAAAGGGGTCTATTTATTCTGTAGCTACTCTGGCCAGCAGCTGCTAGGAGTCCATTTACACTGCAAGGCCATCAACCATACCATGAGACAGAGCAATCCTCCTTAGATCTGAGGCTGGTTAGATAGTGGCATTTTCCCTGCATTCTACCCCTGCAAATTGACAGAACCAGCCTCTGACCCCTGTTACCTTGGCCTGAAGCCCCAGACACCTGAGTTAGTTTCAACACAGAGCAATATCTAAGTGGCAGCAATGCTGAGCTGGCCCCATATCAGCCCTCTCCACATACGTTCTCTTTCTCCTTTTTCCATCTGTTGAAGTTTAGGGCATAATCAGTTCCCACCGATACGGGCCTGCCATTTCCTATTCCATTGAACATGTCCCTCCAAAGCTGGCATTATGTTGTCATTGCATTTGTTCACCAAGTGCCATCTACTGTCCCTGCTGTCATTGTTCCACCCTTGCTTATCATGGAGGATAAGGATCTCTGTGTCCTCTTTAAAGAGACCATATATTGGGTCCACAACCTCAGTGCTTCATGGGCATTGGTGCCAGATGGTCAGCCACAACGTTTCTGCTGAAGATGCCTTTCTAACCTCAAGGCTCCACATCCTGAAACATGTAGCTTCTTGGATTTCTGCATCTATGACCGAAAACAAAGTGCCCCTTTTGGCCTTGAGACCAGAATCTACAATGACTTTTCATCACCTAAAATGCAGAGCAATCTCGGAACTAGCCAAGAGCCCAGACTGGCCTTCATGGCTCAAATGAGTATTGATAGCAAAACCAGGATGCTACACCAGTTGGACACAGAAGCACTTCAGACTTCAGGCTATACTCCATCAAGGAGTTAGACATGCCTATCTTAGGTGTGGGAGGGAAAGAGCATTACCTCAGAACAAATGCCCGAACATGCATGTCCATGCCACAAGGGCAGAAAATTTGATATTTGCCCAGTGGCAACACATGGGAAGTCTCTACCTGGATCCTCCAGGGCAGGAACTGTACATACTTGTCACCATTCTCGTCAATTAGGGTTCTGAGTCCCTTAAGGACTACTCCACCTCTCACAGATTTTTTTTTGGCCAAATAGTAAGCAAATACCAGACCAATGAAGTCTGCACTGGGGGGACAGGGGAAATGCTATAGGGACCTTAGGCCAGTGTGGATAGTTATTAATGCTGAAAAAGATGACTGGGAATTTCTCTTCTCCTAAGATAAGTCCTTCTATCTTAGCCCTCCTACTAGCCCCAGTCCATTGTCCTCACTGCTCACAAACATTAGGCAGGGCCCAGCTTGGTGGCTTCTGATTCATTCACATGGCGTGGCTCAGGGAGGCACTCTTTTGTAAACCATTAAAAAGCCTTACCAGATTTCTTCCCCCATATCCTTCTTGCCCTTGAGTTTCCTTGGGCCCTTATGGGTAAACTCTTGTAGTCCAACAATTCTTCCAGGAATCAGGTATGCATCTGAGATCTTGAGCTGTTGGAATCCCTTTGGGGAAGCTGCTTAGACCCAACTTCAAGCTTCTTCACTGAGATCTGTGGCTTTTTATGTAGCAGCTGCTACTTTTCTTTTTTCTTCTTCTTCCTTTTCTTTGGCAGGGTGGGGCAGGGCGGGCAGTGGTGCTCAGTACTGAGGTCCAAGAAGCTCCTGCTGCATCTTGTTGAGAGCCTGGGCAAGGATGGGCCTCTTTGGGCAAATCAAGTTTTCTTAAGAGGCTGTCTGATGGAGTCCACCTGATGCTCATCAGATTTAGAATTCTTTTCTCCCAGAAGATGACAGCTGAGCATCTGGCCCCTGCCCAATGGTTGTCATAACCCCCTTCCTGCTACCAGGCACCAACTGAACAGTCCTTCTTAGAAATGAAACTATTTAGATAATGAATGCACTTTTACCATGTGTTCTCTAGAAAGCCTATGTCAGCCCCTAAGCAAGAAGAAGAAGAAGAAGATGGATGTCACCCCCCTTATCCCCAGATGATCATGGGCCCTGCCCCTCTTGGCCACATCTTCCTTGAAGGCCAGACTCCAGCTTCTCCCCTTCCAGGCATTGAAACTTCCCACTCAGTGTCTGGACTGGAAGAACCTAAAGCTCAGGTGCCTCAGGTTCCCTTTAGCTGCTATAGCCTTAGAAAAGAGCCAGGGGCCAGGAACCTAGACGGTGAGCTGCCCTTCCCTGCTGCTAATAGCCCAAAAGTCTCCATCAGAGAAAGGGCATATTTCTTTTTTCTTTTTCCTTTTTAAGAGAGAGAGGGACAGTGAGAGAGAATCAATTTTTATTTAATTTTCTATGTGGCTTTTGTTGGTCTGACACTTGTGTACGTGGTACTGGGGTTCGAACCGGTGTTCACGTGCATGCCAGGCAAACACTGAGCCACTGCTCCAACCCCAAGGGTGTATTGCTTACTGGTATTTGTTCTCTAGGAAGAATTAGCTCCAGGTTTCACATGTATTTTCCTATACCTGCAGAGTGGCACCCTTAGACCTCAAGGTTCAGCCATTGCTTCTCTCATCTTCCCTCCTACAAAGTCTTTCCCCTCAGCTTGTCTGAGGGGCAAGCACGTATTGTGTCAGGGAATTTCTCCTTAGTCTGGAACCCACTCTACTCTGCATCCATGGCATGTAGGCACCTCTGTAGACACCAAAGCATCCATGGGCTCCATAGCCCTCCCTCCTCTCAGGAAGCAATGGATCCAGTTGGGCCAGGGCTACAGTTCCTGGGCTTTGTACTTTCCTCCAACAGGTACATTGAACATCTTTCCTTGCCTAGAAAAACCTCTTATGTGTTCCAAATTCAGCCAGTGGGCAAAGGAGCAACAGGGATGGGTCAAAATTTGAGTGTCACCACAGGCCTTTTGTGGGGTCAGTTTGGGAGGCAGCACCTGCCTGCTCCCTAGCAGTGCTCTGGGAACTCTGGAAGGGAGCAGTCTCTGACTCCCATCCTGCTGCCTATTTTTCCCACAGGGCCTAGGCAGTAGATGTACCCTAACTTGACTTTGGCATGGACCTGTGTAGCCTGCACTTTTTATATTCTCTTGGTGTGTTCAGCCTGTTCTGCTCTGCTCTTCTGTCCCCTTCCACTTTCTTTTCCCCTGGCAAATCCCAGAGACTGTAGATGTTCACTCCTTGCTGCACTTTCTCTCAGCTTGTTTTGACTTGACTACTCTTCAGACATCAGCTCACTCTGTTGCCAACCTCTTAGGCAGCTTCAGTCTCTGGCCATTCACTTCTGAGGGCCATTGTGCCTTGCTTAGCCAGTGTTTTTAGTTCTAGGCAGAACACATGCCACTCACAGCGCATACCTGGAGAAGCTACAGGCTGCAGGATGGGCTTCTCTCAGAGGGTGGCTCAAGAAGTAACTTCCATTCACACCATCTCTTTCCACCCCTCAGCGGTGCCAGCAGCCCCCAGCAGCTGGAGCCTGGATAGCGGAGTCCGGGAGGCCCAGCCCTTCCTGTCTGCCCACATGGGGCACATCCTGTCCCCCCCAGTGCCTCCCCGAAGCCTGCTGCATGGTAAGAAGACCTCCAGCGGGTTCCCCAAATACTCCTTGTCTTAGACTCCACTCAAGGGCCAGATGAACAACTGTCCAGGCTGAGAAGATAGGCCATTCTCTGGGCCAACACAGCCAAGGAAAAACCATCCACACCACAAGAAGGATTCTGCTAGGCGTTGGGGTCAGTGAGGTTTTGGAGTCCAGCAGGTTAGCTCAATAAGGCCATCCCAACCAGGGAGGCTGAAGACAATGGAATCTACTGTGCCAGATGCTCCATCACCAGCCTATCATCACCCAGCAGTGGACTAGAGCTGCTATGGCCTGCAGCCTGTTGTTCTATGGGCTCTGAAGCACTCAACTTTCCTGGCCTCCTGTGTGAAACAGATTTATTTTACTCCAGGAGCTTGTATTTTGGAAAACACCAATGTAAAGAGGTTTTCCTATCACTCTCATTGCTGAGGGGTCCCCAGGGAACTTTTTCCATACCTGCCCAGCTGGCCCAGCAAGATGGTGCTGGTGCGCAGCCTGAGCAGGGGTCCCCAGCTGAGGCTCTGGTTCTTTCCCTTTGCAGGTCATTACTCTCTACACTTTGACGCCTTCCACCATCCTCTGGGTGATACTCCCCCAGCCCTCCCTGCCCGGACCCTGCGCAAGGTAATGTACTGAAGCAATAGTCCCACCTTCTCATCCGCTATAGGATTCTACAAAAGAAACCTGAGCCCGCCCCCCCGCCCCCCCCCTTCACTGTCCCTCAGGGCCCAGACTGACAGAAGCTGGGGGTGGCCACAGCCACACATGACCAGTGCATCCTGGAACAAATGCAATGAAAACAGGGAGATGAGAGGGTCTTGGAGACAACACATGATACAAAGAGTGTGTGGGCAATGGGCACTGAAAAACAAAGGCTCTCTGCCAATACCACAGCTATTAATAGACCATAGACAACAGCTAAATAAATGTCCTTCTAGTAGGTCATAGAGCTTCTTAAACTAGTGTCCAATGAAAGCAAGAAGCATCAGGCACCAAAGCTTTATGAAAAACTCAATAAGTAAAATTTAAATCCTATTGTTAATTTTTCTGCAAATGGAAAAAAATTATTACAGATTTTAACATAATACATTCATCTGATCCATGGCCCACTGGACCTCTCTCTGTCCTCCCCAAGTAGCCTGATTACCAAGTCTTTTGTCAGTAACCCAGAGCACAGACAGCAGCCTAGGACCTCGCCAAGGAAGTAGGGAAGCAAATGCCCAGCAGCCAGAGTAGGGCTATTTTTAGGATTTCTGAAATATAGCGATTCTGGGGCACCACTTGCTTGTTTTGATGGTTGGGGGAGGGTTGCAGCTAAAGAAACAAGAAATACTGAGTTGATGAGAATTAAATTTCATTAATAAGCAGACTCTTGGTCTCCACATGGTGGGCCAGTTAGTCTATCGAGAGAGAGGGATTCTAACATGACCACCCTTTCCTTCGCACAGTCTCCTCTCCACCCCATCCCAGCCTCCCCCACCAGCCCCCAATCGGGCCTGGATGGCAGCAACTCTACACTGTCTGGCAGTGCCAGCAGTGGTGTGTCCTCCTTGAGCGAAAGTAACTTTGGACACTCCTCGGAGGCCCCACCTCGAACCGACACCATGGACTCCATGCCAAGCCAGGCCTGGAATGGTGATGAAGACCTTGAGCCTCCCTACCTCCCTGTCCACTACAGCCTCTCCGAGTCCGCTGTCCTGGACTCCATCAAGGCCCAGCCATGCCGGAGCCACTCAGCCCCAGGGTGTGTTATCCCTCAGGACCCCATGGACCCACCTGCTCTGCCACCCAAGCCCTACCACCCCCGCCTGCCAGCCCTGGAGCATGATGAGAGTGTGCTGCTGCGTGAAGAGGCCGAGAGGCCAAGGGGCCTACACCGCAAGGCCTCTTTGCCTCCTGGGAGCACCAAGGAGGAACAGGCCCGCATGGCCTGGGAGCATGGCCGAGGGGAACAGTGAACAGCAGAATGACAGCTGTGATGCCTTCAGTGAGCAGCTTGTCCCAACCACACCAGGTCTGAAAAGCAAGTCCTCACACCCCCAGAGAGTTAGAGGGGCTTGGCACTTAGGAGAGCACCACCCCAAGTCTCCATTCAACTGCCGTGAACTCATGTGTTGCCATGTTCAGAGGCTGCAGCAGCATGAAGAGTTGTGGCTTCATTTTATTTTTTATGTTTCCATTTTCTATGGGTTTTTCTTTTTCTTTTATGCAATAGATGTTTTCTTCCTCCTGCAGTTCCAGACCACATGGAGCTATATGGAGATAATGCACAGACAGAATTGCTTTGCACCATAGCAGGGCCCAAGAGCAGGAGCCCTGGCCCTCCCTCCAGAGTAAAGATGCACAGAAGAATGGAAATTGCACTAGGACCTCTTCTTTTGCTATATGGACAGAAAAGTTAATGGTTGCATTCAGGGATTGCAAGGATCACGTGGACTACATGTCATAGGTGGACAAATGGGCCACAAGCTGTCTTGCACAAATGTTTGCCCTCCTGCCCACTCTTCCACCCAGGAGTGTGCAAACTGAGTGTCTGACTAGGCCAACTTGCCTACTCAGGCATGTGACTGGCCTATCTGTATGTCCAGGGCACAATGCCAGGTTTCCATAGGCCAGCCTTGTTTCCTACTCCACCTTGGACTTTTTTCTCCATCACTTTTATTTCTTATTTTCTCCCTTCCATTTGATACACCTCATGACCCACAGAAGGGTCTATGATAAACGGATCTTCAAGCGTTGTCTCCCACCCTCTGGGGCTTCAGTGAAGGAGTAGAACCAGAGGGGCTACCCTAACCACCTTTCTCCTAGAGGAAGCTAGGCCCTTTCCCATGTGTTACAGCTGGTGTAAGAGTGAGGCTGGGGTGTGGCAGGGGCCATAAATCCTGAGCTTTCATAAGTGGCCAGAATGCCTGCCACCAGCTCCTGAATCAGGGATTTTCAGCACTACCTCTGAGCCATGGGGTTGGCTGCCTAGCCAAGCTTCCAGGCCCTGAGGACTTGTGGTCGGGTTCAGGAAGCTTCTGTGTAAAAAACGTTGGAAAGGAACTTCTCCTTGTAGAAGCAGAGAACCATACCAGTAGTAATTGTCATCTCCCAAGTGGCCAAGTACAGCGCCCCTGCTCTAGGCCCATGGGGACCACCACTCAGGGTTCAGGGCAAGCAGGACGACAGTTTCTCCAGCCTTCCCAGTCTGTTGGGAAGGCCACAGTAGTGTCTTTATAGTAAACTCTTTCAGGTCAGGGCACTGATTTTCCTCTCAGTATATTATTTGGGGGGATAGGGTGGGGTGGGTATGGTAGTATTTTACCAGGGTGCTTCTCAGTTACTTAAAAACAAAACTGTCTTGAGACAATTTTTTTTTCTTTCATTTGCTTGAGTTCACATTAATGATGGTTACAAGACTGCCTTCTCCTTGTTGAGCAGGCATGTTACCCCCAGTTCCTCTTTTGCTGGCCTGTCTGGCCTCCATGACCAGGCCCTGGGTTCTAACTCCTCATTCCTTCTCCACAGCCCCTTTCCAAACATAAAAGGCCATGCATGGTCAGGGTGTTTTTTTCTCGGAAACAAGTGCCAACTTGTTAAACAGAAATGCCAGCAAGTAAAAGATAGAAAACCCAATTACTTCAGGGTGTCTGGGCTTTATCACCAGTGTGGGGCTTTTCTCATACCATCAGGATTACTCCAGATAGAGTGGGGCAGAAGGTTGCTCCAAGATGGGGGTCAGTCAAGACAGCCTGCAGCTCAAAGGGGAGGCCTGAGCCTAGATTCACTTGAAACCTTCAATCTCTGGGCCATCTGGGGATCATTGGTGTTAAAGGTTCAGGGACTAGGTTTGAATTTGATTTTTAGGTAAGAGGACTTTTTCAGATTTTCAGGCATTTTGAAACTTCAGTCCCTGGACAAAGCATTCATTACATAAGAACATCTACCTTCTATATTTGATGGCACAGGGTGTAGGGAGAAGAGGGCAGGTTTGTTGGCCTTGCTTTATGGAAGGTGAAACAAATTCATGTTTTCCCTAACTGGATGAAATGGACACATTCCAAAACCCTTTTTATTGGAGAATCAGCCAGTCTGAGGGGAAATGGGAGGTCAGAATGAAAATTCTTTGAAAAGATTGTGAAATACTGATTTTCATTCTTTCAAGCTTATTTGTAAATACCTATTTGAATGCTGTGTATTTGTACAGGAATTTGAGCAAAAAATGTATAGAGTGTGATGTCCAATTGGTAATCAGTCCTATAAATGTGTTTTTAACCTCTGGCATTCTGTGCTTATTTAAAACAAGAACACTAACCATTTCTTTTGTGTATTTATGTCTAAAGAAAATGATTTAAATGATATTACCTGTACCAGAAAAGCAAAGTTAAAAAAGAAAAAATATTTGTACTGGTGTCCCAAGAAGAATTTTACTGTATATATTGTGGTAGCATGTTCTAAATCCAACAAGTAAGTAATGTGAATTTTAGATGTAAATATCTGCCACTTTGACTTTTTCCCCCTTTCCCACTCCCTTGACTGCTGTGATGTGAATTAAAGATGAATATCTGATACCGACCCACTGAATTCACTGAATGGGAGCAGCACAAGTGCCCCTCTCCAACTCTTGTCGCCGGGCTCCAAGCCCTTTTAGCTCCATAGACGTCTCCTTTTCAGCACTGAGCCAGCTCTTCCCCTTGACAGGTAGCCAAGACTTGGAAGCAGGGCGGCCCAGGAGGACACATCTTCTGGTGCTTGTCTGCTGACCCACGGGACTCCACTCGGGAAACAGGACAGCTGAGGCCTCACAGCTGGCAAGCAAGCTTCAAGACCTTGTGAGGAAATGCGGAGCGCTTCCACGAGTTGGGAGGACAAACCTCCCAAGCCCCCATGGTCGCCACACAGAGGCGACACCAAACCCTAGGCACCGAGCCGGGCTTGACCAGCCTCGAGCCCTACCTCCCGGAGGACCTGCAGTCCGCTCCACCCTGGACAAGGCTGGGCCCCCAGCCAGTTGGGGCAGGCGGGCCGGCGACAGACCCTCTCAGATGTTGGCTCCCTCACCCAAGTGATTGTTCAAAACAAAACAAAAAGTAAAGAAACCTTGAATTTTGCCTGCGGCCGCTCAACCCCACCTGTCCTTTTGGGTCTCGGCTAAACGTAGAACTCTTGCCCTGCGCCACGAGTCCGGGCGCCGGTCAGGGAGATCCGCAGGGTTCCCAGGTCGGGCGTGGGGACAAGGACAAGCCGTACGCAGGACAATTCAGCAGATGCCGGGCAACAGCCAGACTCCACTTCCGCCCTCGGTTCCTAGCAACTACAGCCAAGCCCGCTGCCCCTACACAATATGGCGGTCCAGTCAGCTTCCGAGGCGGCCGCAGCCACTTCCTGTGGACCCCTTGGGTTCAATCAGAGGCAGACAACTGTCTAGGGCCGAGACTCCATCAGCCAATAGGGAAGGGCAGCGTGGAGCCGCCGGTCTGGGCTTTAAGGCGTATGGACCAATGAGAATGCGGTGTGTGGGAGGGCGCGGGGGCCGCCCGCCAATGGGAAGCTCCAGCGTGAGGCAAGTACCCCAAGGCGGCGCAGCGCGGCGGGTGCGGTTCAGTCCCGGCGGCGGCGGCGGCGGCGGCAGCGGCAGAGGCAGAGGCTGAGGCTGAGGCTTGAGGAGGAGGAGGATGTGGGCCACGCACGGGCTGGCGGTGGCGCTGGCCCTGAGCGTGCTGCCAGGCAGCCGATCGCTACGGCCGGGCGACTGCGAAGGTGCGGGGGCCCGGGGTCTGCACACAGTTGTTGGCCCCGCGACGGCGCTGAACCCAACAAATAATCGAACGGGTGGGGGCGACGGCGGTCGGTCCCAGTGGGGGCCACCAGAGGAAAGGCCTAGAAAATATCTCCCAGACTAGAAAATATTGGTCCGATGAGAAAAAGTGGAGACTAACTCGTACTGAGAACTTGGCCTCAAAATCCACATTACGTCGGAGTTTTCATCCCTACCCATTACTGCCAGAGGCTCTCGAGCAGTCCCTTCCCGGGTCCAGGACCCCGACGGCCGGCCTTCTGTACTGAACCGGTCTGTTGGGGTTTCGATAGTGCACGCCGGGTTTGGTACTGTATGCGGAAATGAGCAGCGTTTTGGTCGTTTCTCTTCAGCCTCCAGTCTGACCATTTATGAGGTCATAGTGAGCCCCGTCTCAAGGACACGTGTTCACTTTCGGCTTAAACTTGATAAAAGGAGCAGGGAGGAGGCGTTTTTGGTCACTTGGGTGATGCTCGTACCTCCCGTGCCCCAGGTGTGCAAGGGAACCCCAGCAACCTGGAGCGGGTTCTATCCACCTGTGGGCACCTGAGGGGTGGGGGTGGGGGAGCAGTGATGGAAAAAACCCTAATAATGCATCTCCCTGTGTCCTGTAAAATTGCTGACAGAGTTCCTTCCTGTTGAAATGAGGGACGACTTGGTAATTGCTAAGCATCGCTCTTCCCTCTCTTTTCCAGTTTGTATTTCTTATCTGGGACGATTTTACCAGGACCTCAAAGACAGAGATGTCACTTTCTCACCAGCCACTATTGAAAAAGAACTTATAAAGTTCTGCCGCGAAGCAAGAGGCAAAGAGAATCGGTTGGTGAGTAGCTGGTGCACCTCCTCAGCTGGGTCTGGCTCAATTTATCCTCCACTTCACCATGGTTCAGCTACTCTCCTTTTAAACCACTATGGGACTGAAGTGTCTTGTGTCCTTCCCCAAGTGGCATGTATTTTTTAGGTGTGACATTTTTGTCTTGTTAATATTTCTTAAGCACTTAACTATGAGCTAGGCACTGGGAACGTCGGGGTAGAAAAATGACTATCAGATGAACAGTGCAGCAAATGGATGTCATGAAGAAGATTGACCAGGATCATTCAGTGATGGCTGGATGTTGATTGGACAGAGCAATCAGTAAGGAAGGGTTGATGTTGTGGAGTAGAATCATCCCAGGCATCAGAGATGGCCAGGGTAACTGCTGAGGCTAGAAAGAACATGGCATGCAGGAGAACAGAAATTAAGGGGCCTGCAGAGTGGGCCAGGACTGAATCAAGAACAAGAGCCCTGTGAAACAATTGCTTTTATTTTTAAAAAGAGGGACAGAGAGAAAGTATCAATTTATTTTTTCATCTGGCCTTTGTTTCTCTGACACTTAGTGTTGTGTATATGGCGTTGGGGTTTGAACCTCGCACATGTGCTGCTGACCCATTGCTCCAGACCCAGCAGTGGCATTTCTAACTCATTTTCATGGCAGTCTCTGGTTTGTCTCTATTAAAGTTTTGAACCCTGGTGACGCCTCATTTGGTGGCTTTCAGCTCTAGGGCTGACAATCTGCCAAAGGCAGGACACCAAAAAATGAGGTCCTGGCAGAGAAAGATGTTTGGAGGAGACAATTAAGTGCCATCCCTGAAAGCCATTGTCCTTTCTTGCTGTAGTGCTACTACATTGGGGCCACAGATGATGCCGCCACCAAGATCATCAATGAGGTGTCTAAGCCCCTGGCCCACCACATCCCTGTGGAGAAGATTTGTGAGAAGCTGAAGAAGAAGGACAGCCAGATCTGTGAGCTAAAGTATGGTGAGTATGACTAGGTTTTTTTCAACAAGTTCTGTGTGTCTTCTGTGACCTCTGCATACACCCTCTGAGCTTAATTTCGACCTTGGAATGGAAGGTAATGATCTAGAGTATATAGCATAGATAGCACTCACTGTTGGGATGGGGTGGAAACCTATCACCAAAGTGGGTGGAGGTCAGAGTAGGTCCCATTGAGGAGGTGATGTGTGTCAGCAAACTTTGAAGGAGATGGGCATTAGCTAAGATGCCAACTATTAGAAGAGCATTCCAGGCAGAGGGTATAGGAAGAAAAGGAGACTGGTGTGACTGGTAGGTAGGCAGGTCACAAAGGGCCTTGCAGATTGGTGAGGACCTTGGCTTTAGTCTGAGTGAAGTTGGTAGCATTCAATTTTTTTTTAAATAGGGGGAGAGAGAATCCATTTCTATTTTATTTATTTTTTTCATCTGGTTTTTGTTTTTCTGACACTTACTTGTATATGTGGTGCTGAGGTTTGAACGAGGGTCCTCACACATGCCAGGCAAGAGCTTTAACCGCTGAGCCACTGCTCCAGCCCCACATTAGAATTTTTTGAGCAGAGAAGGAATGTGATCTTACTTGGGTTTAACAAATTTGTTATGACTGCACCTCTGAAGACCTCACACTCTTTAGACCAAGAGTGTCAGGAGCCAAGGCTTCGCTGGCTGAGCCTATCTCCGGTTGGCAAAAGCAGTTCCAGTTAGGGCTTCTTCTGCAAAAGTTAAATGCCAGTGTTTTTATTACGATTCAAATGTCCAAGGGCCTGAGTTTGCTCATTTGCATCAAGGGTGCATCATTTTCTGAGAGTGATCCTGACACAGGTCCATCTGGCTCCACATCACTCTGGTCAAAAATGGTCACAGAGAGTAACCCTCTGGATCCAAATCTGTGATAAATGGAGACTAGGGGATCCATCTGCTCTGTCATCAACTTGGAAGTATTCTCTAGTCACTGTGTAAGAGTACTTATAGGATAGGAAAGGTGTTCCCCTCCTCTAAAGACCATATGTTCTCTCTTTACTGCATGTCTTATAGTTGACACTGACAGTTTGAGGCAGTTCTCCTGGTGAAGGCACCAGTTCCCTCTTGAGACAGTAGGTACGGACACTTCTGAACATGTCTGCAGATATTTCTCCTAGCAGCCTGGGCTAGTTGTTTCAAGGAATGCCTTGAGCATGCAGGGGAGTTTATTTTGGGACTTTTGAGGACTGTGGCTGCTCCCACACAGCCATTAACTCTCACTGCTCTCCACTCCAGACAAGCAGATCGACCTGAGCACAGTGGACCTGAAGAAACTCAGAGTGAAAGAGCTGAAAAAGATCCTGGACGACTGGGGGGAGACTTGCAAAGGGTGTGCAGAGAAGTCTGACTACATCCGGAAGATAAATGAACTGATGCCTAAATATGCCCCCAAGGCAGCCAGTGCTCGGACTGATTTGTAGTCTACCCAATCCCTGCAGCACCTGAGGGGGGAAAACAGTTCAGCTGTAGCTTCCCAAAACAGCCTTTTTGTAATTTATTTTTTAAGTGGGCTCCTGACAATATCAGATTGAAGCTTGGAGCTTTCCTGATGATGCTGGCTCTACGGTGCCCCCATGGGGGGATTCACTTCCTTCTATTGATGGTTTACTCTAGGACTTCAAAGTGTTTCTGGGATTTTTTTTTATTAAAGGAAAAAAAAATCTAGCTATCCTTGGAGAGTTAAAGTGAATGCTGAAATAAGATTTCATCCCAAATGAGGCTCCTACCAGATGATGCTTTCCAGTTTGCAAAGAGTTTTGGGGTATATTCCCACTTGTCTCTCAGTCAATGCTGAAAATACCAGGGCAGGACACACAGGGATCAGCTGATCTGAGTAGGTTTTGCAGGACAGGAGGGTGTCAGTCACCTCAGCCTGTGGTGGGCCATTTAAAATTCCCAACCCCCACCAGTAGGAGGGGCTGGAGACTGCACAGCTTGTAAGTGGAGAGGTTGAGTCTGAAGTACTTGGGAGGACTTTACATGGGGGCTCAATATAAGCAGAACAGGACACATGGAGTGTGGTTTTCCCCACACATTCCAAGGTATATGTTCAGCATTGCCATTTCTAAAGATGCTCTTTGGCTAGCCACCTAGCCATCAGAATTTGTGGCCTAGGTGTAGCATTAGTACCAACCCTCTAATGCCAACTTGGATTTTTGTTGGACTGGTTTATACAAATAAGCCATGGGAGGGCTGTTTTGCCTTTGTGTACCCTAGATAACAGAGGTCCTGAGGGATTATGGGAAACTGATTACTAGCTGTTCTCTGGTGTTATCAAAATGAACTGTGGCTCAGTTGAGACACTTACTCCTAAGGAGGACTTTCATGGATCTGGTTTTTATCCTCAGCTTCATTTGTGTAGTTCCTAGGTTGTTTTGCCGTTGCTAATGGGCTTTCTTAAGGCTGCTCTTTTCCAAGACCTTTTCTCTCGTACTTGCTGAACTGCTTTCTGATTGTAGGAGGGAAGAGCTGAGTGAGCTCTTCCCCATCCTAAATACTGCAATGGTTCCAGCTACTATCCTTGAAGTACCCTTGCCCTCACCCTACCCCTTGGAGGTGGACAGAACACTAGCCATTGTGAGGTCAGCATAACACGCAGTGGTAACCACTGGCACTCTTTGTCTTCTTTACCCCTGGCTTCACAGCCCCGCCCTTCCAACCTGCTGCTGTCTGCCCAAATGCCCAAAGCAGAAGGTTGAACCCAGAGGCACCAAGGAGCCTACTCTGACTCCTACTAAAGTGCAGGTGCGTTAGCTCTTAAGTTTCCATACCTGGACTCCACTCAGCCAGGTCTCACGGCATACATAGCCACAGTTCTCGAGACCTTTCCAGGAATGCTTGCTGCCTGTGAGACGTGAATGCAGAGAATTCTCCAGCGGGGGGGCTTGGACAGGGCTTAGGAATTGGTATGCATCAATCCTCAGGGATGTCAACTCCGGGCCCCAGTCAGAAGCCGCCAGAAGTTAGCCTCATCCAAAGCAGCGAAATTTGCCTGACAGCACGTGGCCTTGGTCCAGCCCAGTCCACGGGTCCCCTGTAGGAGGGCCTCATCCTAAGGGCTCCCGTCGCAACGCGCTGAGTCAGCCGCGCGATGGCACCAGAGCGAGCTATCGACCCTGTTCATCCGCTCTCAACGAGGTCAGGTGGCACAGCGCGGCGCAGCCCGATGACGTAGGCCCAGAGCCGCTCTCGCCCCGTCCACCGTAATCACGTGGTGCCGGCGGCGCAGGCTGACAACGTAATTAATGCCCAGCCCCTCGGCGCCGCTCCCGCCCCGCCCCACCGCCACTGCCGCGCCGAGTCCTTTTGTCCAAGATGGCGGCGCCGGGGGCGCTGCCTCCTGGGCTGCGGCTGCTGCCGCCGCTGTGAAGGGCCTACGGGCCGCCCGCCCGCCGCGCCGGCGCCATGAAGCGGCAGAGCGAGCGAGACTCGAGCCCCAGCGGGCGTGGCTCCTCATCGTCGGCGAAGCGGCCGCGGGAGCGCGAACGGGAGGCGGAGGCGGGCGGGCGGCGGGCGGCGCACAAGGCCTCCGGCGGCGGCGCCGCCAAACACCCGGTTCCAGTGCGGGCCCGCGACAAACCCCGCGGTAGTGGCGGGGGAGGGCATCGCGACGGTCGTGGCGCTGGGGACGCTAATCACCGTGCGACCAGCGGACGCTCCTCCAGCTCCGGCGCCGGTGGTGGGGGACGCGGCGGCAAGGCCTCGGGGGACCCAGGTGCCTCGGGTGCTTCGCCCCGCGCGTCTCCACTGCCGCCGCCCCCACCTCCTCCCGGGGCCGAACCTGCGGGTCCCGGCTCTACAGCCGCGCCGGAGTACAAGACGCTGCTCATCAGCAGCCTGAGTCCCGCGCTTCCCGCTGAGCACCTGGAGGACCGGCTCTTCCACCAATTCAAGCGCTTCGGCGAGATCAGCCTGCGCCTGTCTCACACTCCCGAGCTGGGCCGCGTGGCCTATGTGAACTTCCGGCACCCGCAGGACGCGCGCGAGGCCCGCCAGCACGCACTGGCCCGCCAGCTGCTGCTGTACGATCGCCCGCTCAAGGTAGAGCCAGTGTACCTGCGCGGCGGCGGTGGCGGCGGTGGCGGCGGCGGCGGCGGCGGCGGGAGCAGCCGGAGAAGCAGCAGCAGCAGCGCCGCCGCTAATACGCCGCCCCCGGGGCCGCCAACGCCCGCCGACCCGCTTGGCTATCTGCCGCTGCACGGAGGTTACCAGTACAAGCAGCGCTCACTGTCCCCGGTTGCTGCCCCACCCCTGCGGGAGCCCCGCGCTCGCCATGCTGCCGCAGCCTTTGCCCTAGATGCTGCCGCCGCTGCGGCTGTGGGTCTATCCCGGGAGCGGACTCTGGATTACTACGGACTGTACGACGACCGCGGGCGCCCGTATGGCTACCCTGCAGTGTGTGAAGAGGACCTGATGCCAGAAGACGACCAGCGAGCCACTCGAAATCTCTTCATTGGGAACCTGGACCACAGTGTATCTGAGGTGGAGCTGCGACGAGCCTTTGAAAAGTATGGCATTATTGAGGAGGTGGTCATCAAGAGACCTGCCCGTGGTCAGGGTGGTGCCTACGCCTTCCTTAAGTTCCAGAACCTGGACATGGCCCACAGGGCTAAGGTGGCCATGTCGGGCCGGGTAATTGGCAGAAACCCCATTAAGATAGGCTATGGCAAGGCCAACCCTACCACTCGCCTGTGGGTGGGTGGCCTGGGACCTAATACCTCACTGGCGGCTCTGGCCCGGGAGTTCGATCGCTTTGGGAGCATTCGGACCATTGATCATGTCAAAGGAGATAGCTTTGCCTACATCCAATACGAGAGTTTAGACGCAGCCCAAGCCGCCTGTGCTAAAATGAGGGGCTTTCCTTTGGGTGGTCCAGACCGCAGACTCCGAGTGGATTTTGCCAAAGCAGAAGAAACTCGTTATCCCCAGCAGTACCAGCCCACCCCCCTCCCTGTGCATTATGAACTTCTCACTGATGGATATACCCGGCACCGAAACCTGGATGCGGACCTGAGGGTGCGGGACAGGACACCCCCACACCTTCTATACTCAGACCGAGACCGAACCTTTTTGGAAGGGGACTGGACCAGTCCCAGTAAAAGTTCTGATCGCAGAAATAGCCTGGAAGGTTATAGCCGCTCAGTGCGCAGCCGTAGTGGTGAGCGCTGGGGAGGAGATGGGGACCGAGGCATGCCCAAGCCCTGGGACGAGAGGCGTAAGCGGAGAAGCCTGTCCAGTGACCGTGGCAGGACAACCCACTCTCCTTATGAGGAACGGAGTAGGACCAAGGGTGGAGGGCAGCAGTCTGAGCGAGGCTCAGACCGCACCCCTGAGCGCAGCCGCAAGGAGAATCACTCTAGTGAAGGGACCAAGGAGCCGAGCAGTAACTCCCTTAGCAACAGCAGACACGGAGCTGAAGAGCGGGGCCATCACCACCACCACCATGAGGCCCCAGACTCTTCTCACGGGAAGAAGAGAGAGAGCGACCGCAATCATCGGACCACTGAGGCTGAGACCAAGCCTCTTGAAGAGCCAAAACATGAGACCAAAAAACTTAAGACTCTTTCAGAGTATGCCCAGACACTGCAGCTGGGTTGGAATGGGCTTCTAGTGTTGAAAAACAGCTGCTTTCCAACAACTATGCACATCCTAGAGGGGGACCAGGGAGTTATCAGTGGTCTCCTCAAAGACCACTCTTCTGGGAGCAAGCTGACCCAACTGAAGATTGCCCAGCGCCTTCGATTAGACCAGCCTAAGCTGGATGAGGTCACACGTCGCATCAAGCAGGGAAGTCCCAATGGCTATGCAGTGCTCCTAGCCACCCAGGCAAGCCTCAGTGGGCCTGGCACTGAGGGGGTGCCCACAGTGGAGCCAGGCCTACAGAGGCGGCTTCTCAGGAACCTGGTCTCCTACTTGAAACAGAAGCAGGCTGCAGGGGTGATCAGTCTGCCGGTGGGTGGGTCAAAGGGCAGAGACAGCACAGGCATGCTCTATGCCTTCCCCCCCTGCGACTTTTCACAGCAGTACCTCCAGTCAGCACTGAGGACATTGGGCAAACTAGAAGAAGAGCACATGGTGATAGTTATAGTGAGAGACTCTACCTAGCCCAAACTTGTCTTTTCCAACTCCATGTTTGTGAAACAAAAGCAGTTATTTTAAAATCTGATCCTTTCTCTACCCTACTTCCTTGGTTTGAATTCTCTGCTGGATTATTTTATTTGGAGGGGATCAAAGTTCTGTCCACCACTAAAACTAAGTTCTTAGATTTTGGGGGATTATTTTTTTTTTTTTTTTACTACGAGAAGGGACTCCTGTTATGTTGACTTCTAGTGTACGAAATACTGTCTGCTGTATTCTGTATTTTTTTTAATTTTTTGACTAACTGTATGGAAAGTTGTCAGTAAAGCCTTTGTCAGGATGGATTTTTTAATCCGTCAGAGTCCTGGTTTAAAAGTTTTTTCTTAAAAGAATGGACGAATTCCTCAGTACATGCCTTATGTCATGTTTGCAGTCCTGCTGCTTCAGTGGCTCACAGCTCTTCATGCTGACTTGACTGTTCTCACACTCATTTTTAATCTTAGCTTGATGGCTGATGGGCTTTGGTCTGGGCCCTGGGCCCTGCTGCACCAGCCTGAGTAAAGCCCATGCAGAAGGTAGAGAGCCTAAGGGGTCTGGGCCAACAACTACTGGCAGTTTTGTTTTCCCTGCCTAAGTGTGTGTCCATCATTTGAGCTGTGGCTATCAGATAAAGCCCTGAATCTTAACCCTGTTTGATAGTGGGTAGTTTTCAGCAATTGTATGATCTCATGCATGGGGGAAGAGCAGTAGAATACTGATGCCAAGGATTCTCAGTGCCTGCAACCTATCCCAGGCTCCCTCTGGTAGAACAGCCCTTCTAGCCTTATTTATTAGCTCATGGGTCTCCAGTATGGGAGACATAGTTGTTTCCAGTTCTCAGGGCTCCTTAGAGCCAAATGCTGGAATGGGGAATTGAACACCTTAATTCTTGAACTTTTGGTGTGTTGATAGAATGGAACTATGCCCAGAGTCATACCTAGAGCTTTGTGATGGACAACCAACCCCTGGACAGAAGTACTTTTACGGTGCCACAAGTGTTGGTTAGGAGATACCCTTAGTAAGTGGCATACTGGTTTCTTGGTATTACACAATTGGGGAACACAAAAAGAGGTATTTCTCTGTGGGGGAAAAAGAGGCCACAGTCGATGGAAGCCACTCAAACACAGCTGGGGAGGAAAAGGATGTGGCAGCACCCCTCTGCCTGGGAGGAAAAGGTGGCCTGACAGTTTTAGAATTCTGCATTTGTCTTGCTAGGTAATAAGGCCAGTGCTGGCAAGCTTGAGTTTTAGCAGTGTCAGGACCAGAGAGAAAAATCAGAGAACACAGTCCAAATGCCACTCTCCAGAATGTATGGGAGCTTGGATATTCCAAAAGGATTGTCAGGGCTAGTATGGGACCCCTGGTAAGAGGTGACCCTCCAAGTAACCAGAACTGCATGTTCTCTTGGGCTATGCCTAGCCTCTAGGTCTAGTCCATTACCACAGCTGGCAAGTGACAGCTGAGATCAGAGAGCTGCTCTGTGCAGGCAGAGGCTCCCTGCAGGCTGCATAGAGTAAGTGCCTGTCCACAAGGACAAAGCTGTCTTCAGACACTGTAAATTTGGAGTAAATGGAAAAAGTGCTTAGAGAAGTACCACTTCCTTGGCTTTGGCTGGTGCTCACAAGAACAAGCTTGTTTGTAACAATGTTTATTTGCCTGTTTCTGCTAGAGCTGTGGCCTTGGCTGCCAGGTATCTAAGCAAGTCTGTCCCGTACCTGCAGCATTCCAGTACCTGCAGCATTCCAGAGTCGTTGGAACCCCCAGAAATAGAAGGCTTCCTCTTGTTGAAGTTACATCGCAGAGTTTTTCCTATCATCAACAAATGCCTGACTCATGACAAGCTGCCTTGGCACATCTAGGCTACCTGTCTTCCTTCACAGAGTGGTGCTCAGGACCCAAAATACACCACCAGCTTTCCCAGGAGAAAGGAGATATGCAAGGAAACCAGCCTTTACCTTGTCCACCCCACTTCAGGGAAGGGTTCCCCTCTGGCCCCAAAAATAACTGCTGAGTTTTGGTGAAGGGCCACACCCCACTGTGACCTTCATTCTCTTTCCCGAACTTCAACCACTTCCTTCCCTTAGCTGTTAAGGCACAGCAGGTCCTGTGACTTCTCAGGCCTTTGGAGCACTGGAGAAGGTAGGTCAGGTGATAGTGACCCTAGCTGCTTTAGGACATTGCCTCAGAGAAGAGCCAACTGCAGATGTCCAATGCCTCCACCTGGGGTTCAGGTCCTATTGGAGATACTTCTTAAAGGCAAGAAGCATGAGGAGGCAAACTGACCTCACTGGTGGTGTGCAATCTTCTACTTGTTTCTTCCTAAATCACAGATCAGGAGCCCTGACAGATTTAGGAAAAGGATAAATGTTTCTTAGCCTCTTAGGGAACTTTCCTAAGGGTGTGTTGCCTAGTCAACCAAATTTGTGCTTTCCTGGTAGAGGTGCCTCTGAGACCTGTGGTGCTCCCAAGAGCTCCTGGCAGGGTTCAGGGAGACTGGCTCAGCTGCATTAATGATTAGAATACCATGCTTTTTAATGGATCTTGACTAGTAAACTGTCCTCTCTTCTGGTATGTTCAGTACCAGCAGCCGAACTAATCTACTGGTTAGTATTAGCTCTCATTTAACGCTGAGGCATGAAGTAAATGAAGAGGTGAAACCTCTGCTCTCTAGAGGACCAAAGAGGTACCTGTATGGTGCAGGCCTCATTCAGTGTGCATGACGAATTGTATGCTGCTTCTCAACTCAGCTATTTCACCTGTCCCAAGAAAGTTTCATAACAACCAATGTTTCTCTTCTCTCAGTAAAAGAGAAAAAGTCTCTAGCTATATAATACCTAAATTTTTAAAAAACCAAGAAGATGTTATTTTGGGCAAAATTGAAGGGAGAGACTAGTCTTCTATTTCTTGTGGGAAGGAAAGGGAGGTGAGGTGAACAAAAAGGAGCCCCTCATATTCTCTTCAGTGATGAGTTTAAGCCTAGGCCAATTGTATACATCCCTCAAGTGTATGCAAACCCAGCCTGATAAAGCCCCAACTTGCCCTCAAATACCAGGGCTGGAGAACTAACTGCTCAAGCCCCCTGTGAAAGTGATGACAGTTACAACCACAACTACGCTGGCCAAAATGCTCTCTCTAGATTTACTAGCTCAATCCTAAAATTGGCAGGGCCAATGTCTTTTCCAGCCCTACTAAATCCCTACTCCTTGATCTAGAGAACATGGGGATAAACTGGTACGTCCAGAGTAGACAAGGCTGAGCTCCTCCCTCTGCCCCCGCATGTCACCCTACGGAAGCAGATCCTCCCAAGAGCTGCAGGCCAGGGCCAGACACAGCCAGAGCTACTGTTCTCCACAGGTGAACAGTATTCATGATGTTCCCAGCACCCTGCTCCACCTTAGACAGCATCTTCCATACGACCCACCTACAAATAGAGAACACCTCACTTAGGTAAAACAGGGAAAGGTCATAAACAAAGACAGACTTGTAGTTTATTTTGTATTTTTTTAAATAAATACACTTTACATTAAAGAAAAAGGCCTTTGATTTGTAATTTCCACATTGGGGAGAAAGGGAAGAGGAAGAAAAAAAAGATTTTGGAAAAACTGAATCACAAAGAAAAATAGAGGGAGTGAACTTATATCCTAAGTTCCCTCGACCCCACAAAAACCAATGTCCACAATGACCATGCTGCCCCCAAACCATGAAGGTGGGTGAATTTAGGCACCTACTCAGCAAATAAGCAATGCCTTCCTTCCCACTTCTGGCACGAAGGAAAAACAAATTAACCTGACAGCATATGAGGCAACAAAACAGGTTAAAAAATCATATATTAGATTTATAATAAAATATTCTTAATCCTTATCAATTTAAGAAACCACGATTTTTCCTATTCATTTAAATACGTATGTAAAAATGCCTCTGTATTGTTCTTTTAAACGCCATTTTCTTCCAAAGAAAATGAAGTGCAGGGACAAGAGACCTGGTGGATATAAGTTCATACCCTCAGTTATAAATGTCTTTTTTTGTTTTTTTTAAGTTTTATAAAAAACTATTTCTTGTTCTTTAAAGAACATTATACAAAGAAAATATATTGTGAAATAACCCCAGAGACATGTTTTTTTGTTTTTGTTTTTTTTTCCCTTGAGGAAAGATATGTCCATTTTATGAGAAGTGGGGGAAGCAGAATAGGGCCTAATCCCTGTTGCCTTTTTTTGTGGTTGTTATTTTAGAAGGACCTTCAGATTCCAGTGAGTCTCTAAACCATAATCTTCTGAATTCAGGGCATGTAGTTCCTTGACAGAGACAGCCCTGGGTGAGAAAGGGAAGGGAAGGTATTCTGAATTCGTATGACTCAGTTTCTCGCCTGCCAAGAATCTCTTCCAAATGGTGATGGCTCCTCACTCATTCAAAGATAAGATGATGTCATCTTCCAAATCAGAGTTGTCAGAGCTATCAGCTGAAAGGTAAGAAAATGGAGACCAGATTATGCATTAGGATTACAGGAAGCACCTGCAGTCACATACATTTTTGCCAGAGCAGTGTTAATTACCAGTTTCCAGAAAGAAGAAAACACATCAATTAACTCCTTGGAGCTGGCTCTGGAGAATACACCTGTTGCTGGCAACAATAATCAGCCCTGGGACCTTTTGCTCTCTCAGCTTTCAAAGGGCCTGGACTTCTTGGACCTCTGCTTCCTGCCTGGGAAGCCCCAAAGGGATGGGGCAAGGGCCCTCTGAAGCCTCTACCGATAGCACCTGGGCTGAAAAGGTGAGTGCCGAGGAAAGCACTGAGTAACCCCCCATGCCACTGACTGAGGCCTATGGGGGTCTTTATTGGGATGGACACAGGCCTTCCTGGCCCTGAGCTCCTAAAAAGGCAAAATGAGTCCATGCATGAGATTTATCTTAAGCTCCTTAGCCACTCCTTTCTCCAGTCCTCAGAAGACTGGGAAAGGCAGAGAGAGTGGTCCTAGAATTCATTCCTGTCATATCTAAAGGGAACAAATTCCTAGAAAGATAACAGGCCACGTTGCTGTTATACCAAAGGAGCCAGAAATGAGGCAGGAGGCAAGCAGGGAGCAACTGTTAAGCCCTGAAGGTGGTAGGTACTATCTCAGATGAGGGCCTCTGCTTGACCTTCTGCCTTCACAGGCAGGAAATGAATACATTAACACTCTGGAACAATCAATCCATTTCAGAGTGAAACCAGGTGGTTAACTAAAAGGATCCACAAAGTGAAGGAGATACATCATGTCTGTCTTGTAAAACTGGAGAAAGGTGGTAACCTAGCTCATAAGTATTTCAATGTTTGCTAAGTGAAGGAAAAGTAAAAGGCCCATTTTGATTATTCAACTCAAGAAGCTATGAAACAATTTTAACAACATTCCCAGGAAAGTGGATAGACTAACACTGACCCTGAGGGATGCAAGCGTCCTGCCGGCCCTTAGGCTTTGCTGGATTCTCATGTGGAGAAGGCCTTCACAAGTTACAAAGAATCAATTTTACCAACCTTTCCCACGTTCCTGAATCAACTCTTAGGCAAGCTGAGAAAAACAATGCATGTACCCAAATCTTCCTTCATTCCCTACAAGCTACTTTAGGAAAAAAACTTAAGTGGGCAAAGTAAAACCAAAAACAGCATGATAATGGTACAATAAAGGCTGAAAATTAGAATGGCTGGGGCAGGGCGGGGGGGCGGGTTGGGTTGGAGGGGTGGCTGGAGTGGTGGCTCAGTGTTTATGGTGCTTGCCTGGCATGCACAAGGACCTGGGTTTGAACTCCAGCACCGTGTACACAATGACGTGTCGGAGCAACAAAAGCCACATGAAAAACTAAATTAAAAATTTATTTTCTTGGGGCTGGAGCGGTGGCTCAGCAGTTACGGTGCTTACCTGGCATATGCAAGTACACGAGTTCAAACCCCAGCACCACGTACACAACGAAGTCTCAGAGCAACAAAGGCCATGTGAAAAACTAAATAAAAATTGATTCTGTCTCTCTCACTGTCCACTCTTTCTTTAAAAAAAAAAAAAGAAAGAAAGAAAATTGATTTTCTCTCACTATCCCCCCTCTCTCTTTAAAAAAAAAAAAAAAAAAAAGGATGGCTGGGAAAAACAGTGCTCCTGGGCCCAAATGGGCACAAATGTGGCCTGACTGGTAAAGAATAGGAAAACAATAAGGTCCAAGGATATGGGACACACCTGAACAAACCATGCCTCAGCAGCATCTCCCCTGCAGGAGCTCCAGGAGGAAGAGTAGGGTGCTCCCTGCAAAAGCCAAGTGTACCACCAAGTCCTGGCCCCACATCAGACTTGCCAGGTGCTCATGGCAGATCTCTGAAGAATCCTCCAGTATGAACTTCATGAGCCATCTATACTGGACCCACCTGCCTGAGATCTCCTGATCATCACTGTGTAGCTATTAAGAGCTGGCAGCTGGAGCAGGGGCTCAGCAGTTACAGCCCTTGCCTGGCATGCATGAGGACCCAGGTTCGAACCCCACATCACATACACAATTAAGTGTCATAACAACGAAAACCAGATGAAAAACTAAATAAAATTGACTCTCTCTCTCTCTAAAAAAAAAGAGTTAAGGTTATCTGATTAGCGTAGATAATGATCAATGCCCCTACCCATTGTACCCTAGACTAGTACATTTAAGTGGCAACACCCTGTGGGAGTCATCTCTCTTCTCACTTGAATAAATCCTACTCCACTTAAAGTCTCAGACCATGAGAGTGGCTCAGTGGGTGGCCAAGGGCTCCATATCTCCAGCTCCACTAAGAAAAGAACAACTAAGACCCTTAAGTATTCACTATCACAGCTAAGAACTGTTAAATGCAGCTTAATGAAAATCATAACACAACCCTGTTTAAGCAAATGGTCAGCACTGAGCCTTCTGGACTTGAGTGTAGACACCACCCCCTACCACTACCACCTGGTGACCAGGTGGTAGAACTCCTTTCTCTACCTTCTTTTCTCATTCCAAGTATTGAAGTGACCCAATCCCAGACCCTGACCAGAACCTGCCATCTGAAAGGCCTTATAGGCAAAAGCAGTCTAATAAATGTTTGCAGTGGTTAAGCTGTTGATACAGGCGTTTTGGGGGGGTAGGAGAGGCAGGTGCTAACAAGTAGGAACACAAAGACCCTGAAGTCAACATGCTTCTCTTCCTAAGCTAGGGTTGTGCTTTTGGAATCACTGGATCCTGCAGAACAACCCAGGGCCTATACAAAGTTACAAGGGGACCAAGAATGAGTTTTCTATTTCTATGGCTTTCATCATATCCTAAAAGGGCTCCATAAGCTCAAAAAGGTTAAGAGCCACCCTCCCTGCTCTAGAAGATTAGTATGAAGTAAAATACTAGCAAACCAAGTGCACTAACATGCTCTGCTATAAAAAGCTACTGTGTATAAAACAGAAAGAGCAATGAATGGTGTGCAGCCTACAGATGCATCTCTGCATCTCCACCTCAATTCTACAGCCTGAGCTAAAATGTCAAGGTGTCATCTATTTTATCATAAATATTTGGCCCAAGTTAAAATAATATTCCCATAACTGATTAGTTTTCTATCTATTTTTGGCTAGATAGGAGGAACTGCCTAAATAGCTAAAGGAGAAAGTAATTTTATCAAATACAAACTGAGAATGAAAACCTTGGGAGACAAGACCAGGGCAAACTCAGGATCCAGTAAAATGACTGGGCTGACTCACAGGATCAGGAAACCCAGTACTTGCTGGCAAAACCAGTACCTGGCATTAAAGTAGAAGCAGATGAGAGCAACATGTATTAACTTCATGTAGTCACTGCTGGCCACAGGATTCCCCTTTTCAGGGAAGGGCTTTTAAACTTGAACTATTCCTTCCATACCCAATGGTTAACAAAAAGTATTATCATGCCCAAAATTTATCACTCTAATGCAGACAATTCCTTAAAAGGAATGTGTTTAGATATTTTGAAAGCTAAGCTGTCCCCAGCACTGCAGACCCACATAGTTCTGCTACTGATCCAGGCTTTGTGAAGTCCTAACCCAGATGATCCATTAAAAAATGATGTATCGGAGCAGTGGAATAGCAACAAAGCCCAACCCCTAGAAATAGCTAGAGCATTGACTAGGCTACAATGCCAGGAGTAATATTTAAATCAATCTCATCAAGTGTGCATCACTTCTCCTGTTCTGCCAAGACTTCTTCCTTTTTTTCTTTGCATTTAATTGACACAGTCTTAGAAACATTACAGAACAACAGCCCAGATATCTTCAGTCCTTCGATGATTAAATGCCCATTAGTAAATCTGTCTTGTCCTGATTCACTGTCGTAAAGCATGAGCAGAAACTGAAGTATCATCTGGAGTTGAAAACGTTTAACACCAGCGGCTCTCTGCTTTTATTCATTTCCCCCATCGTGGTTTAAGGATACAGCACTGTGAATGAAGGCAGTTATCAGGGTTAGAGTGGGAGTGTAGGTGTTTTATTTCAATTTATTCTTTTTACTTATTTGCAGTACTGGGGATTGAAATCATGCATGCTAGGAAAGTGCTCTACCACTGAACTAAATCCCCAGACCTTTTGATTTTATTTTGTGACAGAGTATTGCTAAATTGCCCAGGCTGGCCTCAAACTTGCAATCCCCCTGTTTTAGACTCCCAAGTAACTGAAACTATAGGTGTGAAGCACCATGTCTGGCTATTTTTGACAGGTAGTTAATTTTATGAGCTTTGTTCTCACTTTTTCTGGTGATCTAAATGTGTTTATTAAATGCAGATACACAGTTCTTCAGACTGTACACACTAGCCAAGACTAAGTTTTTTGTTATTGTTTTCAGTGCTGGGGGTTGAATCCAGGGGCATTCTATCACTGTGTGCCACAGCACCTAGCTAAGTCTATCTTTCTTTGGATAGGGTGGATGTGAACCAAAATGGAAACATTAAACAAACATCACAGGGATGGGGTTTTAGCTCAGTGGTAAAAGCACTTGCCTAGCATTCACAAGGCCCTGAGTTCCCGCCCTAGCACTGGAGAGGCCCATCACAGTCCTAACAACATTGTGACTGTAAGTACAGATTCTCTCCTTCAAACATAACTTTATGACCCTTCTGTATATACAGCTTATTTGGAAACTTGGATAAATCTTAAGTTTTGGTAAAGTAGTTTTGTTATTCTTTTTCAAAAAAAGAAAACAAAAGTGATACTTATGTTGTGGGGTCACCACCATCAGCAATTCTGTTGGCTGTTCCTCCCACAACCCACCTTAGTACTACTTATAATTGAAGGAAGGTGTAAATTACTCACCATATCTCACTACTCACATATGACAAAAAAGTCTGATAAAACCTGCCCTGTGTCCCCTAAGTATTGAAAATGGAAGCTAATAAACACCAATCATAAAAACCAAGTATCTCTGATACAGAAGGTTGGCATTCGTTGGGCTTAGGCTAGGCCATAACAATGTAATTTTCTGTAACGATGTAAATGTTCCACATCTGTGCTGCTCAACATGGTAGCCACATGTGGCTACTAAGCACTTGAAACACAGACTTGAAAATAAGGAACTGACTTTTTTAACTTAATGAAATTTAAATAGCCTCATGTGATTAATAGCTACCATTAATAAATACCTACTGTGACTGCTAGAATGCTGATTAGATCTGCATGAAAAATGGCTGGATATCACACAGATTACTCTCCAGTCAGGGAAACACTACAAATAACCAGAACCATAACTATCACATGTCGGTCAACACTGACACATCTCATGGTAATGAGTATGTTATCCTGAGACATGCAGGAACACAGTGGCAGAGCGTGCAGAAACTCAAAACTATTAGTTGGCTTATCCAGTATCCATTAGCAAAGGCAGTAGATATGATTTCAGACATCTATACTAATGGGAAGTTAGTAGAAAAACTGGAGCTTGTTCTTCAAAATTTAGAGTAAGTGGGGGAAAAGGAAGTGAATAAAACAGATGCCAAAGAGAAACATTTGTCCTTCAAGAGAATTAACCAAAAGCAGACAGGAAGGGGCTCCTTCACAAGAGAGGCCTTAATTTCTTTATAACTGCAGCTGCAGCTAACTCCAACTCAGGCCCTCTGAAGACAGCTACACTTTAACCTTTCATTCAAAGATTAATCCTCCAGCTGGAGCGGTGGCTTAGTAATTCGAGCGCTTGCCTGGCATGCGCGAGGACCGGGGTTCAAACCCCAGCCCCAAATACACAACTAAGTGTTGGAGAAACAAAGGCCGGATAAAAAAATAAAATTGATTCTCTCTTAAAAACAACAACAACGGGCTGGAGCGGTGGCTCAGCGGTTTTGGCAAGCACGAGGACCCGGGTTCAAACCTCAGCACCACGTACACAACTGAGTGTTGGAGCAACTAAGGCCAAGTGAAAAACTAAATAAAGCTGTTTCTCTCTTTCTCTGTCTCTCTCACTGTCCCTCTCTCTTTAAAAAAAAAAAAGAAAACAACAACAACAAAAGATTAATCCTCTAAAGCAGGAGTCGACATCTACAAGTCTATCCCTTATTTTTCTGAATAAAATTGTTAGAACACAGCCACAATCATTCATTTTCGTTTTTCTGTGACTGCTTTCTCACTACAACACACCTGAGTAGCTGCAACAGACACCACAGAGCAGAAAACAATTTACTGTAGCTTTACAGAAAGTTTGCTGACCTCTGCTTAAAATTTAAGAGCTGACAGACTCTTGGCTGTGAGTACAGTCTGATGGAAAAGCAGGCAATGGAACGATGTCACAGTGCTTTTCTTCAAGGAATCAGAATGGTGAATCAGCAGTTATGGGACACAGAACTTGGATGGCTGCCCTGTGGGTGGAGTTGGCACAAGAGAAAGAACCCTGCCCTGGGTACCAAGGCTCAATCCAAACTCTGCCTGTACTTACTGTCCCCCAGGATCAGTTCCACTTCCTCGTCTGCATCAGAGTCTTCATCCTCCCCATCCTCTCCGTCCTCTAGAAGATTTGCTAACTCCTCATCAGAGGGAGAGAAGTCATTATCCCCATCTTCTCCTGCATTCTCATTGTTGTCATCCTCCTCTAATTCTGCCTCCAACAACTGGTCAGTATCAAGTTCATCTAAATCATCAGTATCATCATCATCTTCATCATCATCCTCTTCCTCCTGTTCTTCCTCTTCCTGGTTTAAAAAAAAAAAAAGCATGAGGTCATTACAACAAAACAGAGGACTAACCCATGTGGGCCACATAGTGATTCTTGCTCAAAGGGACAGAGAAGAAACTGTCAGCAAAGCAGGGAATAAACTAGGTTAGCACAGACTCTAAGCCAGCCAGACTCATCAGTGATGGCTGAGACAAGCATAGTACATGCCCCCCAAGACACTCAAAGCCCCCCTCAAACAAGGATTACAGGTCATTTCACACAGGCATTCTGGCCAGACAGCCCTTATTCAAGGAAAGAAACAACTTGCTTCATAGATATCTATGCCATCAATATTTGAAGAGCCCAAAGCATCTTTTTTCTTACATCAACCAAAGGAAATGAACTGAGTTGAAGCACTGGAACAAAAGCCTTTATCTGAAATCTAAAAAGTAATGTTTTAATAAAATGGAGGAAGAACAGAGCTAAGACACCAGCTCCTAAGGACTTCATGTCAGTACCCTTGATTTTCTAATAGAGAATGTAGACAAGCCCCTAAGAGTGCTACTGTGCAGCTTTTATCTAAATATTTCAATAAGCAGCTGGAGTGGTGACTCAGCGGTTATGGTGCTTGCCTGGCAGGCACAAGGACCTGAGTTCGAACCCCAGCACCACGTACACAACAAAGTGTTGGAGCAACAAAGGCTACATAAAAAATTAATAAAATTGATTCTTTCTCTGTCACTCTTTAAAAAAAAGAAAGAAAGAAAATAAATATTGCAACAAAACAGGTTTACAAGACAGAACATTAACAGAAACCCACATTTCTGTTACAAGCAGTAGGGGAAATGCTTAAAAAAAAAAAAAAAAAATCCCCTAGCACACACAAGGCCCCGAGTTCGGTCCTTAGCCCTGCGGGAAAAAAGCAAAAAGGAAAAAAATCCATCCTTCTACAACATTTTAATCTTTTCTCTTTCTTTTGATGTGCTGAGGATTGAAGCCAGAGCCTCACACAACCTAGACAAGCACTCTACCACTGAACTTCATACCTGGCCCAAGAGAGCACAATTGTGTGTGCATGTGTGCACATGCACTTGTGCAAGTGTCCAAGTGAACACATGCACATGTACATGAATGTTAGGATTTAAAGTCAGAGCTTCCAACCTATCAAAATAGCATAACTTTCAAAGTTCTATAGTTGAATGGGTATGTTAAGCTGCTCAGACAGACATCTGCTGGCAAGTAAATTCAGAAATATTTCTAAAACATCAAGCTTAGCTGACCCAGAAGATCTGAGAAAAAAATTTCTATATCAAAAGCAATCCTGGAGGGACTGCAGTAGTGGCTCAGCGTTTAAGGTGCTTGCCTGGCACATGCAAGGACATGGGTTAGAACCCCAGCACCACATATACAACAAAGTGTCAGAGCAACAAAAAAACACATGAAAAACTAAATAAAATTTGATTCTTTCTTCCTCTCTTTCACTGTCCCTCTTTCTTTCTTTCTTTCTTTTTTTTTTTTTTAAAAAAGAAACAGGGGACAGTGAGAAAGAGAGAGAGAGAGAGATAAGCAATTTTTAATTCGTACGTGGTGCTGCAGTTTGAACTTGTGAACTCATGTACCAGAGCATGCCAACTGCTCCAGCATCCCTCTTTCTTTTTCTTAAAAAAAGCAATGCTGGAAAATAGGTCAGAGGGTCTAACTTTTGAACTACAGATAACCAGTCCAAATTCTATCAGCATCCCATACACCAAATCAACCTGGAAGGTTGACATCATCATCCTTACACATGCAGACACCATATATAACATGACAGGAGAGGGGAAAAGAATAGGAAGGAGAGACCTACCTGAATCTCAAGTATAATACATCACTTCATTGTCTCTACTTTGTTTTTGTTACTGGGAATTAAACCCAGAGGTGATTAACCCCCGAGCCACATCCCTAGTCCATTTCATTTTTTGAGACAGGATTTCACAAAGTTGCCTCGGGCCTAAGTTGCTAAGCCTGGCTTAGAACTTGCAATCCACCTGCCTCAGCCTCCTATGTCACTAGGATTATAGTCAAGCACCATCACACCTAGCTAAATAGTATTTTAGATCTAGAAATACTGCTTTTTATTTTTTTTCCTTAACCCAATTCACTAAAACTTCTTTTAGGGCTTAGCAAGAGAATTAGAAGATCTGAGAGTCAAGTCATTTTAAATTATATTATAGTAATAAATTTCCCAACAGAAAGAATCCCCAAACTTTTCTCTTTTCAATTCCATTTTAGGTCAATTTTATGGTTACCCAAAGCCCCCAAATCCTGCATGTAGATAATCAACCCACTCACCCACCTCCTGTATAGATAACAGGTTGATGAGCACAAGTTTCCTCATCTGGCCTTTGGTCCTAAACCTAGCTTCAATTCTGGTCTGAGGAGGAAGCATAGCTTCCAGTCCTGCTCTGGACCTTGTCCACCATGGGGTCCTATAATTCATTATATATGCATTTTTGGCATCCCCACCTCACTCATATCCACCTTCACACTTGTTTCCACTGCCATCTTATTTTCTATGACAAGAAGTTCAACTCTCTCAAATCAAACAACTTCTCCATCTACACAAACTTCAAGTTCCTTCCACTTGCAGACTTTTCAAAAGAATGAGGAATCTATTCCTGGGCTCCATGTACTTGGCTATCACTGGCTCACTTACTTGCCTGCTCACTCTCTCTATCTCTTACATGTGACAGTCTGGCTTTTGCTCATAGCACCTCAGTGTTGGAGTAGATGGTGCGCACTCTAGAACCAGGCAGCCTCCACTAATTACAAACTCAATTAGCATGATACATTTTAGGGAAATTTACTTACCTTTACAGGGCTGCTGTTAGGATTTAAAATTTTTTAAAAAAATGTGTGTGTATATAAGTTCTTTGGAAAGTGCATAAAGTTTTCAACAAGTGTTAGTTTGTTGTTCTGATCAGACCAAAAAAAAAAACCAAAAAAACAAACAAACAAACAAACAAAAAAAACCCCAAAAAACCTCCTAGAGGAATACAAAAGCCTGAACTGCCAACCATGAGGCTCCTTTGCAGTTAATAAAGTATCCAGTCCCGGCCTAAAAACTGGACTGCCGTCCTAATCCTTACTTAGTCTTTTCCAGATCGCATCCCCTGCACATAGTTCTTCCAACTTTCATTATTTCCACCTTCATGTATCTTCTCATAAACTCTGAATTATCAGTTCCACCAAAACTTAAAATTCCATAATTCTACAACTGAACTCAAACTACACCTAATCTAGGACCTTTTCCACTCTTCTGTTACCAGGTCAAAATCTTAATCCATCTGCCCCTTCTCCCATTTCTCTGCCTTAACTTCCAATTAACTTTTGTTTCTCACAATCTGAGGTCACCAGCACTCCCTCTAGGTCATTCTCACTGTACTCAACTGCTTCCTCTCCCTCTCCCTCCAGTTTCTCAGTTCTCTATGGTCTAATCCCTTCCCTGATCAAAGCCTCCCAAGAGCTCTGTGTCACATACCATGACAGAATTGCAAGAGAGGCAATGGCCATTATTTACTGAATGTCTATCAAATGCCAACTTCTCCTATTCTTAATTTCTTATTAAATTAAGTGACCAACAGAGTCACCTGAGAAAACTACTTCTGACACACATGCCTAACCCCCTCCCAGAATGATAAAGCCAATCTTTTCCAAATGAAGCTCATGCAAAAGATTTTCGAAAGCTTCCCAATGAATGGTGAAGTGCACTCCTAATTAAGTCCCACTGCCAGCCGAATGCAGCAGTGGCATGTGCCTACAATCCCAATTACTTGGGAGGCTGAAGCAGGAGGATCACAAGTTCAAAGCCAGCTGGAAAATTTAGTTAAGACCCTGTCTCAAAATAAAAATGGTCAGGGATGTAGCTCAGTGGTAGAACACTGTATAGCATGCCCAAGGCCCTGGACTCAGTGCCCAGTACTGAAGAGGGGGGGAAAAATCACTGCCAAGGTGACAGTTGAAGTGCCTTACAGTTCTGAATTCTGCTTCTCTGTAATAATGCACCCTGTCCACAGAATCCACAGAACAGAGTCCAAAAGTGAATCCAGATTGGCTAGGAGTGGTAGTTTGGTGGTTCGGCGGTTACAGTGCTTGCCAGAATGCTTCAGGACACAGGTTTGAACCCCAGCACCAAGTACACAACTAAGTGTTGAGCAACGAAGACCAGATGAGAAAAGAAATAAAACTGATTTTTTTTTCCTCCTGAGTCCTCTTAAAACAACAACAACAACAAAAAAGCGAATCCAGGCATATCCACTGGCCTTCTCTGTTAACTCTCTTGTTCTTTAGGACTTAAGTAGATGTAATTTTTTTAAACTTAGTACAGCATTTGTTTTTAAACCATTAAAAAATTCTTGAATATCTATTTTTTCAAAAGAAATAACTTTTAGTATATTTCCTTCCATACTATATCCAATCCAATCTGTTAGAAAAATGAAACTTCTGGTAATACTTTAAGAACAGCTAATCTTAAAACTAGGAATTTTTAAAAATGTAATTCAGCTGGTGGCACACATCTGTAATCCCAGCAGTTCAACAGGCTGAGGTAGGAAGAATACAAATTCAAAGTCAGCCACAGAAATTTAGCAAAGACCTAAGCAACTTTAGAGAGAGCCTGTCTCAAAATAAAAAATGAAAAGGGGGGCTGGAGCAGTAGCTCAGAAGTTGGAGCACTGCCTGGCATGCACGAGGACTGGGGTTCAAACCCCAGCACCACATACACAAGAAAGTGTCAGAGCAACGAAAGCCATGTGAAAAACTGAATAAAAATTTCTTCTCTCTCTCTCTCTCACCTTGTCCCCTCTTTAAAAAAAAAGAAAAAATGCTACAGGCTCATTTCAGTGTCCTAATCACTTGTGTTTTTCTCTCCTCACTAATAGAATTTAACTCAAGTACATTTTAATTTTTTTAGGGCGGGGAAAAACCCTTCAGGAGTCGTCATATCCAGCCCCAGCCAGGGGTATAGTAGGTGTAGACTCTCTAGGTAGTAGACAACACACACGAAGCACAGCACACAGTATGTCCCAGATGCCAAATGGAGGGGGGAAAATGGAGGGGGAAAATTCCTTCATTGAGTTTCTTTAGTAAGGCTAACTATAATTAACTGAAATATAATTACTTTTCAAAATCTTAGAAAAATGAATGATCAATTACTACTCTTCTTTATAATCTTCCCAAAACCACATCGAAGTTGACTGAATTGTTTCTCTAAAACATAGTTACCAAACTTCCAATAATAATATAAGCTCTGAGAGTGGTTACGATGCTTACCTGGCATGTGCGAGGATGCAGGTTCCAACTCCAGTACCACATACACAGCAGTGTTGGAGCAACGAAGGACACATGAAAAACTAAATAACATTGATTCTCTTTATCACTGACCCCTCTCTCTTAAAAATAAAATATATAGTAATGTTTTGACAATTCTAGAATGAATCTGAGAATTTCCTTTTCTATATCCGTAAAGAATGACATAGGTATCTTAATAGAGATTGCATTCAATCTATAAGGACCTTTTGGTAGAATGGTCATTTTTATTATATAATTCTGCCTAACCAAGAGCATGGAACATCTTTCCATCTTCTTAGGTCATCCTGGATTTCATTCTTCAATGACTGATAATTGTTGTTGTAGAGATCTGTGATTTCCCTTGTATGGTTAATTCCCAAGTATTCTATTCTTTTTGAAGATACTGTGAATAGGACTGATTTCCTAATTTCTTCACCAGTCCTATTATTATTAGTGTATAGGAAAGCTATTGATTTATGAGGGTTGATCTTGTAGCCTGCCATTCTGCTAAATCTGTTTATAAGTTCAAGCAGTTTACTAATGGAGTTTTTTGGATCATCCAGATACAGAATCATGAATTACCAAAACATTACTAAGCAAGAAAGAAGAAACAGGTGATTTTGCCATACCAGATCTAAAACTATACTATAGAGCTGTAGTAACAAAGACAGCATGGTACTGGTATCAAGATAGGAAAGAAAACCAATGGAATAGAAAAGAAGACCCTGAAACAAACCCTGAAATCTTTAAACATCAGATTTTTGACAAAGGGGGACAAAATATTACATGGAAGACAAAGAGCCTCTTCAACAAATGGTGCTGGACAAACTGGACAGCCACTTGCAGAAAGTTGAAATTAGACTCTTATCTTTCTCCTTGCATGAGAATCAAAGCAAAATGGATCAAGAACTAGGAATTAAACAAGCTACCTTGCAACTGATAGAAGACAAATTAGGTCCAACACTTCAGCATTTGAGAGTAGGAAAAGACTTTCTCAACATGTTTCCTAAAGTGAAGGAAGTAAAGTCAAAAATCAGTGAATGGGGGGCTGGAGCGGTGGCTCAGCGGTTTTGGCGCTTGCCTGGCAAGCATGAGGACCCAGGTTCAAACCCCAGCACCACGTATACAACTGAGAGTTGGAGCAACTAAGGCCATGTGAAAAACTAAATAAAGTTGTTTCTCTCTTTCTCTGTC
>PVKS010004235.1:0-95281 GCA_004027875.1 Aplodontia rufa | reverse complement strand
CCTTATCTCTTACCTTGCACAAAAAAAAAAAACTTAACCAAAATGGATCAAGGAATTAGGAATTAAACCAGCTTCCATACAACTGCTAGAAGAAAAATTAAAAACAACTCTAGCATTTGGGAGTAGGTAGAGACTTTCTCAACAAGACCCCTAAAGCAAAAGAATTAAAGTCAAAAATCAATGAGTGAGATTACATTAAACTAAAAAGCTTCTGCTCAGCCAAGGAACTGGTCAAAATTGTCAAAAGACACCCTACAGAATGGTAGATAATCCTGGCCTGTGATTCCTTCAACAGGAGACTAATATCCAAATTTTATAAAGAATTCAAAAAACTTAATATCAAAAGCACAATCAATCAATCAATCAATGGACCAGAAAGCCAAACAGAAACTTCTTAATGAGGAAATCAAGCAAGCTAATACATGAGAAAGTGTTCCAAATCACTAGTAATCAGAGAAATGCAAATGAAAACTGCATTAAGATGTTACCTGACTCCAGTCAGATTAGCAAAGATGAAGAATGTAAACAATAACAGATGCTGGAGGGGTTGTGGGAGATAGGAACACTAGCACACTGTTGGTGGAATTGCAGATTGGTATAGCCACTTTGAAAAGCAGTGTGGAAACTCCTCAGAAAAGAGGGATGGATCCATCTTACAACCCATCTATCCCTCTTCTGCGTATTTTTCCAGAATAACTAAAATCAGCACATTACAGTAACACAGGAAAAATCTCTGCTCATGAATTCAGTTGACAATAGCTAAATTATGGAATCAACCCAGATACCCTTAACTATGTGAATGTATCTAAAATCTGTGATATACATATATACAGTGGAGTTCTACTCAGCCATTAGAAATGATATTGCAGGGGCTGGAGTAGTGGCTTGGTGGTTTTGGTGCTTGCCTGGCATGCGGGAGTATGCGAGTTCAAACCCCAGACCATGTACGCAACGAAGTCTTGGAGCAATGAAAGCCACATAAAAAACTAAATAAAAAAAATTGTTTCTCTTTCTCTCTATCTCTCTCTCTGTCCCTCTCTCTTTGAAAGAAAGAAAGATTATATTGCGACCTTTGAAGATAAATGGATGGCAATGGAAGAAATCATGCTGAGTGAAGTTATCCAAACCCAGAGACTCAAAGGTCGAATGTTTTCCCTCATTTTCGAAGACTAGAGCAAAACCCAGGCTTGAGTGAAAGGTTGTCAGACTCATGTATTAGACTCAGCAAAGGTGTAGACACACATAATCTAGTGGAACCATAGCTATGGGGGCAGGAGGATAGGCAGAAAGGAGGAAGGAGGGAGGGAGGATAAGGAGGGATCTAGGGAGACAGTCAACAATGTAGCACACATTACCCCCTACGAATCCAAATAATCCTTATGCAATCATTTAATTCTAGAAAATTCACAATCTAAACATTTATATCACTTGTAGGGGCGAAATATAGAAGAATCAAGAGACTGGGGTATGGGTGATATGGGGGGTAATTCTGGTTTAAAAACAAATGCATATCATTTATATGCAATTATGATTATACAATAACTCAATTCTTTAATTTAAAAAATTAAAAAAGACAAGGTATCACTTCACAATGTGGAGCCTAGAGAAATAAATGACACCTGTGTGATGAGCTTGCCTAGTGATGACTATGGCCAAAAATAGAAAATATGTCAAAATATCAAGTGGGTGATACTATCTCTCACACCACACCCTTTGTTTCAAATTTGAAAACTGAGACATCTTAAGTGTCAAGCAATCTGGTTCCAAAATATAAAGCTCAGCAATAAAACTCCAGAATTTATAATGGTTTGGCTCCTTAAATTAAAGTTTAATACCAAATACATTCTAGAATTCTAAGAAGGCTTTTAATTTACGAAGAAGAATGCAGATAAACATAGGGACCAAAGTTATGGCCAAGACAGTTTGCAAGTAAAATTTGTTTATGGAAGAGGCTGAGTATACATAAATTATTGTCCTCCAAACACAACAATATTTACAGTACTACTCATGTTCTGCAACTAATAAAAATGACCTAAAAAGATGCTGCACTAAACCTTATATTAAAGTAAAGTTATTGGTGAAATGCCAAGTGCAAACGAGTTAAGAAATGCAGCATTAAACAACAGCCCAAATAACACCTGGAATTCAAATATTGTGTCCTTTGTACAGGTAGTTTTAAAAATATTTGCTCTTTGTACATAGAGAGATACCATATATCCTCTGCAGGTAATTGTGAATGATTGCCAAAGTAAAACATAAATTCAGGAGAACTTGGGCTGGTAGGAAGCAATGATCGTAAATCTGAACTTCCTGACAACTAAGGTTGAATTCTCATTCTATTTCCTAGATGATTTTATAAAGGAAAGAATTTTTTAAAGTGTCTTTATTAATTATTTCTTTAAAGTATTACAATAACACTGTAACTCTCTGGTGAGGCAAATGACTTAATCAAAACACAAATCCAAGGAGACAATAGGAATTCCAAACAATCAATAGAGGAAATTGTGTATGTGTGTTTACGTGCGTGCGCACACGTGTGCGTGTGTGTTTTCTACTAAAGATGAATGTCTCATGACACAGGTGTCACTAGAGCCTTGGCATGCAAAGGAAGGGTCTGTCATGAGTTATCAAGCCCCAGCAATAGTATATCTGTTAGTGCCGTACTTCCTACAGGCACTATGAAGTTTCTAACACAGAAACAAAATGGCTACTATTCATCAGGTATTTACTATTTGCCCATTGCAGTACTAAAAGCTTTTTTATGATTTAACTAATTTAATCCTTACCATACCCTGGAAGAAATAACATTATCTTCTTTTTATAAATAAAGTCACTGAACCTCTAAAAGTTTAACCCTAGTCAAAGGTAGTAAGCTGTACAACTGGGTTTCAAACCTAACTTCAAAAGGTGCCGTACCATCTTTTACTTCTGGTTTTAAAAAATGCACTGTCATTATTTAATTTATAAATGCCAATAGTAAAAACTTCATAAATCATTTAAATAACTGGGAAGAGGAGACATAGGACAAGGAAAATGACCACAAAAAAGACAGATCCATCAACAACTAAAAGCTTCATCTATATCTAAAATTCAATTATGAAAAAAATTGTGTGCATCTCAATGTAGAGAATCATACTCACTCTTCCCCATTTTTGGAGATTCTGATACTTTGATAAAATAACTAATTCATGCCCAGCCTTCACCCTGAGGACTGGCCCCAGAGATGTGTTCATCTGGCTTGTTACTTAATCTCCTGATCCCCAATGAACTCCCCTATCACTCATCTTCAGCCACCCATTCCCATGATCATATCCATAACAGTTCTACTTCCAGAATCACTGCCCCAGACATACCACTTTCTGATCTCATGGCTTCTCCATATGTCTGCTCCTATTTCAACCTCCAGAGGATTGAACCATCTCTCCTCCAATCCTTAAACCCTCTATTTTCATAACTTCCCTACTAACACAGCTTAGTTTACATTGCTTATCACTGATAATACCCTTGAGATGACTCTTAGCCCTTTGGTGCTTTGTCTTTCATTACATTCGTCTGGAAAACTCCAACCCAAATGAACATAAGTATCCATTTTACCCACACCTAGATCCAAACACCTGATGCTGGAGAAAAAAACTTCCACACCAAGGTACAATTGATTCCTCTATAAAATCATGATCACCAAACTCAAAAGCAATCTCAAGTTGGCCCATCAATCCTATAATGTTGCCCTTCACAGTCCTATTTTGAAATTTCAAGGCTCATCTCAAATCTCTGAACCATTCCTTTTTTGCTTTCACCTCCACTTTACAGAGGAATTAGAAGACATCAGTCAAGATACGCTCATCATCCCAATAGCAAACATGCAAATATCTGCCCACACGTCATCCTTCTCTCCAGTACATCCCTGTTTCAACTTGGTTATATCCCCATTTCTTCTTGGATCCCGTCTCCTCCCACTTTCTAAGAAACTCCACATGATAATTTATTTTATCCTTTATATAGACAATTTCTCCTTTTATAACTGGATTTCCCCACATTGGCTTTAAATACTTTCAACTGTCTCCCATCAAAAAAGAAAAACGCATTACCATTATCACTTTCCCCATCCCCAACTCTTACCTTTGTACTCCACTTCAAAGGCAAACTCTCAAAATAATTGTCAGGTATTTGATATCTCTATTTTTCTGTTTCTAACTCACTCCTTAACCTATATCTATCTGACTTCCAGTCCCTTTACTCCACAAAAACATCCTAGGTCTCCAAGCATCTTTAAATACGTAAATAATGTTCCTTTGAGGACTATAACAAATTTTTTCAGCTTTTATCCTAATACTCTGACCACCATATTGTTTTCAGATTTTTCTCTTCTTGACCAAATAAAATCAGTTTCTCAAGGATGTCTTCCAGGCCCACTCTCCTGTTCTTTAGCTATTTCCCCTGTAAATGATCTTATTCAAGTGCATGACTTTAATTACCACCTGTGTGCATGCAGATAATTCACTATTTTATTTCTCTACCCAAAAAAAACTCTTCACTGAATCCCATCAGACTTAACTTCAGTTCATGTACATTCTTCATAATGTTTGTTGAGTTGATGTAAAAAAAAAAAGGTACTATCCATAAAAATTTTATTAGTGCAGGAAAACTAATCCAGGAAGACACATGACATGCTACAAAAATCAACTGAAAGCAGCAGATCTGTAGGTGTAGCAGAGACGCTATAGACCAAATAGAGTAATATATGCACACCTCAATTTTAATAGTAATAATAAACTGATAATAAAAATAACAGAGGTGATGAAAAGAGAAATGTGTGAAAAAAGAGAATGAAGCTAGAGGAAGTAATAGCACCCTATGAAAGATGGAACTGCTTACTGATATTCATCGGTTGATAATCAAGAGTGAATAGCCAATTAATGTCAATCAACTAATCATGGCATCCCATATGCTGATTAAAAACAATTTTCATAGCATTTCATCTTTGTTTAAAGTTAACACAGCTTTCTCTTTCCTATTCCCTTTTCTCTAATATTTGTTGAATGTGGCCAGGAGAGAAAGTGAGAAAGACTGCCAGGGAAGATGATATCGCCACATGATCAAAAATTTGCTTACACACCACTGAATTGATCAAATATGTGAATATGTTTAGACTACTGAGAGCAAAATGCTTCACTGTCAAAGAAGGAAATTACAAATATGGAAATAAACCTTCTGGTGTTGGACTGAAATTGGAGGTATCAAAGCAAACTCAAGGTTTTCAATACATACAGAAAGATACAGAAATAAACATGTATGTAAATATACATAACATATATACATATTCTGATATGTACTTAAGTTTTAAACCCCCTGATAAACACACACATATCTATAAACATGTATGTAAATATACATAACATATATACATATTCTGATGTATACTTAAGTTTTAAACCCACTGATAAACACACACACATATATAAATGAATGAGCAGTTTTAAAATTTAAATGTGCATCATCAGAATAACTTGGAGAGCTTGCTAAAATTCAAATTGTTGGGCACTACCCCCAGAGTTTCTGACTTAGTAGGTGAGGCATGAAGTCTGAAAATTTGTTTCTGGTATGTTCCCAGGTGGTGCTAATTTTGCTGATATAGACACAATATAAACCACTCTCTGTGTACACAAACACACACATACACACAAGTGTGCAAATACATGCACATATTCTCAAGCTCTATCCACCAAGAAGGCAAGTAATAATGACACTGGCTTTTCTAGTTCTCGTATCTTGTTTTCTTTAAAGATAACTCATCATTCAAAGGAATGAATACTCCTTGAAGAAATGGCTGGCTTGAAGGCCAAGGAAAGGAAAGTTCAAAAAAAAAATGAACCTGGAACATACTTTTATAGAAAAAAAAAAGGTAGAAGGTGGTGCATGAAGAATTATGGGATATGTCAAAAGCACACGGAAGTCAGCTCAAAGTAGCTCCTGTTGTCCAAATCCGGGACAATTTGAGCATCCAAATAAACAATAATAGTAATTAATTATAATCATTATGAATAATATAGACATCCACAAGAATATACTGATAACATTCTACCTCATAGTTGAATCCAAGCTAATGACGCTTACTTATTACCAAATACAAGATACTTATTAGTGAACTTTGCAGTGGCAAAACCTGGAAAACACCTTCTTCTTTTTTTTTAAGAGAGAGGGAGAGAGAGAGAGATTCAATTTTAGTTTTTCATGTGGATTTTGTTGTTCTGACACTCCGCTGTGTACTTGGTGCTGCGATTTGCGCGTGTCAGGCAAGCACCGTAACTGCTGAGCCACCATTCCAGCCCCAGAAGATACCATTTAAACTGAAGGATAAAAGTTAACATCACCAGAAAGAGGACATTGTGCATCCACTGAAATGGTGCATAATACAGAACATGACATTTGAAGTGGTCTCTACAACCACGCATAATCTCAATCATGAGGAGACATCAGATGAATCCAAACTGAGGAACATTCTACATCACAGTGGATCTACTCCCTCTTCAGAAAAGGACTAATGAGCTTTTCTAAATTGAGGAAGACTAAAAAGGCATCATAGCTAAATGGAATATGTAAATATGGATTGGATCCTGGACATCAGTAGGACAACTTGAAAAAATTCCATGGGTCCTGTGGATTTCATGGTAAGAGTGTACCGATGTGACTTCTGACTTGCATGGCTATACTATGGTACTATGGAATATCTTTTATTGGCCATATTCCCCAAAGTGGTCAGGAGTGACAGGCAGCAGTGACTTAGTCTCAAATGATTCATAATGGAAAAGATAGTAATAAAATGTATATATATTTTAAGAAAGAGCCAGAAAGATTAAGCAAATGATCACAGTTGAGAATCCAAGTGAGGAAATCAGAGTTCTTTGCAAATTTCCTGTATGAAATTCTTTCAAAAAAAATTTAAAACAGTCTACAAAATTGACATGAATAGAAATGTCAACCTCCAGTTCACGCTAAGATAGATGGTCCTGTTCACAAAGAGATTGTGTTAAAAGACACATTAAGAAAAAGAACAGGGGTCACATATGACCTTGACATTTCATGTAAGGTGTGAGTTTTGAGCAGAATCCTGATGCAAACTTAATTTCTTTTAATCATGGACTGATCTCTTCATACCTAGATTTATTTTCAGGCAGAACTGTAATGGTGTTTTTGTCATTAACATTTAAATGCTTACCCTTTCCAACTGTGAATCAAATTTGAAAGAAATTTTTCTTTCACACATTTTTTTCCTTATTAACAGTTTAGTTTTGTAACTGAATGTGAACCATGTTGCATACAGATGGAGAAGTCATTTCCACTATAGGCAGAGAAAACACCTAATCTTCTCTCATTTTTGGCAATGTTATCATTTAGATTTTTCTTTCCCTTTGAGGAGGAATAAATATGTTTCTGACAAACAACTAAAAAATGCACCAGCTGCCAATTCCTGTATATCTTGATGATTTGCTGGAGTTTTCTCCTAATCATGTAGACAAATTTGTTCATTCTGCTTGCCAAAATACGGTTTATTGTGACTTGTAATGTAGTGACTTTCATGAAAAAAAAATTTACAGCTTTACCCAACCATATATCTTTATGCACCAAGCAAAAACATAACTCAGTGTCTGGGGAGCTGCTGCATGAATAGCGAGATTAACATACTGGGTCACAGACGCAATTGACTTAAATGCTTCTTTGATCTGCCTTTTAGATCCTGCCCTCTTTCTTGTGCCCTTGTGTCTGTAACTCCCATGTCTATAAATTTTACATCATAGCATATACTCAGGAATAAAATATGCAGATGTATAATTACAATTTACTGGAATCACATGCCAGGTAAGAATATTCTTTTTATGGTGGTGGCGGTTGATATTCTCAAGCTAATAGCATTTAACAATTTCATGGTACTTAATACAAACTGAAAAGTCTCTATATCCTCCAAACATTCTCCTCCTGTATCCTCAGTCTTAGCAAAATTTTTAAGTTGAAATTTAGGAGTTACATGTGTTTTCCTTCTTCCTCCTTGCTATGGTTCAGATGTGGTTTATCCCCACCAAAAATCATGTTGGAATTTAATTGCCGATGTAATAGTATTGAGAGATGCTAGGACTTTTTTAAGTATAGTCATGGAGGATCATCTTCATGAATATGTTAATGTCTTTCAGGGGCAGAGTTAAGGACCACATAAAGTCAAGAATCAGGAAATGATGGAATTCATTGGCCAGAGGCCACCAAAAGGACAGGAAGCCTAAGGACAAAAGCTCCTTTTGGAAGGGTAGCTCAATCCTGCCCAATACCTTGACTCAAAAGTGCCTCTCCTTTGTGCAGCCAGGGAGTTAATCACCTTTAAGACAGTAGCCTCACCTTTGGAAATTGTTCATGCTTTGACAATTTGATGTTTTTAAAATACAAAATTATTCAGTGCCAAGTCTAGTAAATGTGATGTATAACCAGATTCACAGTATGATCTTAAAGTAATAAGCCCGATTTACCTGTTTAGTACTGGCTCTAAAGGGAATTGCAAAAGAAAAGTTCAAGAAAACATTCTAACATCTTAAGATTTAGAATCACTTAAATGAATGAATAGCTTCCCAAGGTGATGTCTTCCAAATGAAAAAGAATATTTTTGGGTTTTCTTCCCCCACGTTTTTTACAGTTGCACATACTGGCGGGATTTGTTGTTACATAGTCATACATGCACACAAGACACAATAAAACAATATAACTTGGCCAATATCACTATCCAGCCCTTGTTCCTTCCCTCCTCAGCTCTCAGGCTTTGGACCTTTCCTTCTAAGGAGCTCTCCTTGATTTTCATGAGATCTGCATCCATCTTAGAAAAGAATATTTTTTCAAAACACATTTTATATGTTTGCTTTAAAATCTGTTGTATTGCCCCTCAATTGACGAGTGGATACAAAAGCTTTGGTACATATATACTATGGAATACTACTCGGCCATTAGGGAGGACGATATGATGTCTTTTGAAATCAAATGGATGGAGATGGATAGAATTAAGCTTAGTGAAGTCTCCCAATCTCAGAGACTCAAGGGCCGAATGGTTTCTCTCATCTGTTGATGCTAGCATATTTGGGGAAGCAGTAGGGCTGATGGCTAACCTAGCAAAACTGCAAATTGAATGACTTTCAGAGTATTAGGGGGATGGCTCTATAGGATACTTGGAGGTGCAGGGAGGGCGATGGGGAGGGGGGAGGGTATATGAAGAACTCATAGGAGTCTGGAGATTGGGAAGATGGGGGAACCATCCCAGAAGCCTATGTCATTCCTCCACAAGCTACCAATTTAACGCATGAGTTCTTCTGGGGGAAACTGCAACAGGTAAAATCCAAGGTGGTTATCCATGATCTGGCTTTTCCCCTCAATAACAAAGTTTATATCCATTGATTGATAATGTTTTGATAATGTTTCCCCCTCAACTGTATTTCTATATTCTTCTAATAAATAAATAATAAAGGAGAAAAAATAAATAAATAAAATCTGTTGTATTACTGTTATGATCTGTGCCCAGCAAATACACAATAGAACATTCTCTCCATTGTAGGGGGAGAAAAGAATGTTTCTCTGTACATGTTAGCTTGGGAAACAATAATTTAAATAAAAATTCTTTCCTAGTGTTCTTTTCCTTATCTTGCATATACTGATGTACCTGATACTCTTCCCATAATACTAGGATGTGTAGTTAGTGATTTGACTCTTTGACAACATCTCATAGGGCTATAGCTCCATAAGACACTTGTTGATGAGGAGCTTCTACAAAAGAGAAAAGATCCATGATCAAAGTATGCTTTAGGTAAGCTGCTTTCCAAAGTATGAATCAAAATTCAGAGGAAGTTTTACAAAAATTAACAAGCATATTATTTTATGTTTTGATTCCTTATCCAAAAAAATGGGATAATAATAACACCTACATTGCAGGCATATTGATCTTTAAGTGAGCTGATACATGCCAAGCACAGGTCCTGGCACACAATAGGTGCTTAGTAGTAAATGTTAGCTACTTTTATTTTTACTGACAGTAAGATCACAGTGTTGCCACTTGGATTCTAGAGGAGAGATTCAGTATCAAGGAACCAGAACGGTGAAAGACAGAGTGTATACTCATAAAATGGAAAGACAAAGATAAAGTGAAAAAGGATAAGTGACAACAGCCAATCCTGTCCCCACACCTACATCAAACAACACCCCATCAGGACCAGAAAGCTAACTTACCTTTCAGCAGAAGCATCTCCAACCTTGGACAGTCATTCAGATCCCAGGCTTTGACTATCAGCCCCTTTTCAGCTAGTTGTGGAGATTAATGTGGATTCTCTACATTTTTAAGCAGAGCCTGCTGAACATAAAGGATGTAATCAGCATATATTAGCCACCAAAACTGTACCAATTGGGTTTGGGGATTTAGCTCAGTGGCAGAGTGCTTGCCTAGCATGCACAAGGCCCTGAGTTCAGTCCTCAGCCCTAAAAAAATAAAAAATAAAATTAAATTAAAAATTTAAAAAAACATACACAATTAAGGGCAGATGAACAAAGGCCCACCCAAACAACTGGGCAGCCCCTGGGGCCTGCCACTATAAATTAAATGCCTTATCTGCTTGGAACTATTCCTTAAAGGTCAACCCCCAGGGTGGGGAGTTATTCCATGGGTACAGAGTTCTCAGTTTTACAAGATAGAAAATTTTTCGAGATCTGTTGCACAACAAATACATGTAGTTAATGATACCGTATGCTTAAAAATGACTAAAATTGGTCTGGAGCAGCAGCTCAGCGGTTACAAGCACTTGACTGGCATGTGCACGTGCGAGGACGCGGGTTCAAACTCCAGCACCACATACACAACGAAGTGTTAGAGCAATGAAAGCCACATGAAAAACTAAATAAAATTGATTCTTAAAACAATGACTAAAGTTTAATAATTTTGTGTTTTGTGTTTTTCACCTCAGTTTAAAAAAAGAAAAATGGTTAACCCATAAGTATCCTCTGGAATGTTCAAGGCTGAACAGAACAGGAAACCTGTGTTTGAAAAGATGGTAATTAGATGGGGAGAGAATAAGAATGCATGCATGGTTCATTTTCCACTCAGAAAAAGAGTTTCACAAAGGAGTTCAGGCATCCAGCAGACCATAGGTGGCTGCTGAAAATGAGAGAACTGCAAAGGAAGTGGAAGGGAGGCAGCTAGGGGACAGAGAATGCATGAGGAGCACTTACCGCCCTGTTGAGTCAGTTGGCCTGTGCCGGTCCTCTTCCTTCATCCATCTTCAGGTATGTTCTTACAAAGCCCACAAAGGCTAATTTCTAGTGTGGAACATCATTCTTTAGTCAAAGTTAATAAAATAGAAATGCTCTGCTAGGATTTCCAAATAAATCCATTTGTTAAGATCCACAGAAACATTTTTGCTTTTATAAAGCCTACTCTGCATTTTGTGTTTTGTATATCTTAACTCAATTAATAACAAAATTATTGTTTATATACTTAGATAAGGAAACAAGACCATAATAGTTAAGGTAAACCTATTGTTTCACAAAGCTGAGAATTAAGTCCAAATATGTTTGATAAAAGTCTATAGCTCATTTCAATCACATTAGCATTGTTTGGAAAACATTTGTTGAATACCTATGATCACAAAGTATTAGACAAAGAAACTTTGCCTTGTGGAGAAAACAGAGAGATATAAATCAAGCTGAGAAGATAAGTCATACACCCATAAGAACATTGCCACCACAAATTCAAGCCAGTAACTGTCCGTGGCTCTATCCATTATGCATTGGCACAACAGATCATTTAGCCCCCAAATTCAGGAGCTTCAGTCAATCCTCATTTGTCCAGTTCACAAGTGTGTGAGTCAGTCGTTCAGATTGGTCCCAGTTGGGCTAACTCCCACGTCTTGCAGTCAGCTAAAGTCTGGCTATTCTAGAGCAGCTTCTGCTGGGATGGTAGGGGCCCATCCTTGAGTCATCCTCCAACAGTTCTCATGGTGGAATAGCAGGAAACAGAGAATCAGGATAGGAAATGAAAGCTCTTCCAAGTCCCTGTGAAAATCCCATTTGCCACTGCCAGTCACGCAACTGCAGCAGAGGAGAAGGGCTCCAGCTACAGGGCAAAAAGAGCTACACGGCAGAGAGCACAGACACAAGCAGAGTGAAGAACTGAGGCCACGCATGCCACTGATGGACTACAAGAGCCAGTAATGGCTGTAACAGAAGGTCTGAGCCTTGTGGTGTGTGGCACACCGCTCTAAGTGCTTCATATAGTCCCTTGAATAATTTTCAAAGCTGTTCTATGAGGCACTAATTACTCTCCATGCTTTATATGAGAAAACTGAGGCTGAGAGAGGTTAATTATGTAGCCTCTGTCAATAAACAACAGAGCCTAGTATAAACTCTGGCATATCTAACTAATTCCCGTGGTTTTTTTGTTTCACTTTAGACTTCAGAGAAAATTATTTAACATGAAGTTAAGGTTAATTTAAAATTAAGATCCAATTTTAAAAACAAGAAACTTTGTATAAACTTTAATCATAAGCTCTACATTTTCTAAAAAGATGTTTCACAGCTATTCCTTAATAATATTTAATAATCAAGCCATGGAACATTTCTGTTGGATGTCAATGCATCAGCTCACTTGCCAAATTCTTCATAAAGATTCATGAAAACAACAGAAAACCTAACATAAATGTCAATTTTCTTTTGGCCTGGAAGCTGGGGAATACATTGAGTTTTATACATTTAGCAAATGATTTTTTAAAAAGTATCTGAGAAAATGTGCTACCTAGTATGGTTTTACATATAGAAAATAAAGAAAATAGTCAATGTATCCTGAAAAATGAAATAAACTTTCTCATGTGGTCAGAACACCATTGCATCAAATTTGGAAAACCTTAAGTGGTCAGTTGCAAGCCATGCCATTTGCCAACACAGTCCAATACATATCATTCATTACTATGGTACATTTATCACCAAAAATAAATCATTGAGAGGTTCAGCGAAATCTGGTCTCTAAAACTGATGGAGTGATACAATTCAGCACAAGATTTGATCAAAACAATCCTCACATGGTTAACAAATTGTAGCTCATGTTGGGCACTACTACATTTTGATTTCCTTTCTGTCGCTTTGTTCCTTCCAGCTCCTATCTGAGATCATATCACTTAGTTTGTGTTATATTCCTCCAATCTATCTAGCAATAGGCTAAGGAGATGGGAAAAGAGGAAAGTCCTAAGAACTATGAGTTACAGGTTTCATTCAGAAGGCTAATGCCAAGAAGCTCCTAGGACTTTTAAGAAAGCAATTTTGGCATTGGTTTCCTACTTGAGTATCTGCTTGGCAGCAGAATGGTTAGAATGATTTATGCCCCGCCATTTGGATAACAAGATAGAGACATTCTGCTACAGAGCAGCCAGCACTCCCATGGAGTGCCCAGGCACAGTGGTGGGTGTTACGTGGGCAAAATGCACACTCATGGTAGTAATCAGCCAGAGCAATGTCTGTACACATTCAAGAGGGGTGGTCATCAGGCAAAGGGACCACACTCAAAGAGTCTGTGGAGCAGACCACCAGCTTTGGGAGCTGTAAGAGCTGAATGCACACAGCAAGGAGCAATTCACAGCCTGATCACACAAAATCTCACTGAATCTGCCAAAGCACTCAAGCATTTGCTTGAGGAGCCAGTCTGTCTTTGATCGCTTGTCACAGAAAGAGATTGAACAGCCATACCCATACAGTACTGCAATCCCCTTCCATGGTTAAAAAAAAAAAATCAGTCCTGACCCTCCTGCCACCTCCAGTCCCAGAAAAGCTAGAGACACAGCAGCAGACAGCACTTTCTCCCCTCTCCAAGTCCTTCAGAAGGACACCTGGCCCAGGTGAGAAGCAGGGAAATGATGAGCGGCTCAGCTGAACGAAGATGAAATTGGCCTAGACTGCACAGGAGCTGCCGGTAACTGAAAGTGACTGGAAAGCGATGGGACAAACCTGGATGTCATGGGAGCAGAGCAAAGGAGATTCAACTGACCATAGTGGAAAGCAATGATTGGAGAAAAACAATACAATTTCATTGCTGCTCCCTTCCTAAATCAGACTCTTCGATAAACCCATTACTCATTTCTGGATTTCAACATTCTCTTCTGAAAACCAGAGCACTTCCAGGTCTGAAATTCTCTAAGAGCCATGCCTTTAATTCCACTTGGTCAGGTTTTCAAAGTCACAGCTGGATATTTTAATACTGTGCATGATATGTAAAATGGCTACATTCCATCTTCAATTTCAGGTTCTTCAATTTCCAATTAACAAAACCACCAAAATTAATACCCAAAACCATCAGAAAGAAGTAACGAACTTTGACCAACACTGAGATGATCGCCCTGGACCTAACTAACCCTCAGAGTGTGGGGTGTAAAATACGATTAGCTTTAGAATAAAATTAAGTGTCTTAGTTTCTCTCTCTTCAACCCAATATGTGCCGCCAGGCTTCTGGCTATTGTTTAATAGATGCAGTGAAATTTTTCGATATTCTGTTTACACAGCTAATAATGCATCCTGTGCTGAGATTTTCTTTTGAGGGTGTTTTCAGTTTTTCATGAAAGGTAATAATGAGCCATTGGTCTCCCAGTAGTAATTAACAAATCACTTGATCATTTCCTTTATGACTATTTCTGCCTTTATTAAACAATGAAAACAGAAACTTTGTTCTGAGTTCCAGTGGGAGCCATTCACTGGGGAGAATGTACAGCTTTTGTATAAATATCTAGAAAATTTACCGGAGAATCAAGTACATACATTCATGGGTGTGATTAAAAGGAATCATGTGTGAAATCACTTTATACAGTAAACATTCCTGGATTATTTTCTTCCCTATAAATTCTATTTCCTACTCATTAAGTTGGTAAACAATTAAGCTCAGCTGGTTTTTTGAATGCTTTGTTATTGGTTGAGCTAAGTAATAGCAGCACACCTACTGCAGAAAACATTCCCACCCCACACACAAGGCTCTGGGTGGAGGAAACAGCACTAAAAGAAGGAACCTGGGGCCTAGAGCGGTGGCTCAGTGGTTACAGTGCTTGCCTGGCATGTGCGGGGACGTGGATTCAAACCCTAGCACCACATACACAACGAAGTCTCGGAGCAACAAAAGCCACAAGAAAAACTAAAAAAAAAAAAAAAAAAAAAATTGAGTCTCTCTTTCTCTCTTTAAAAAAAAAAGGAACCTGAATTACATGTGCTTTACCACCAAACAGTAAACCTAAGAGTTGATGGGGAGTCCATGAGAGTCTGGAAGACAGAAGCCTTTATGGCAGGTCATCTGCGAGCAAAATGTAATTGAAGGAGGTGGTTTTAAAGGAATAGAAGTAAATGACCTAATATATCAGCTTCACATCTAAGGTAGGTATCAAGGCATCACAAGGGCTGTGTCATGGAGGAACCCACAGAACATGGGGAAAAATGGAACACTATGTCACCAGAGGGAGGCTATAGATCTTATAGGATAAAACAACCACTTTATAGGATGATAAGGTTTTTTCTTCCCTAAAATTCCAGTCTCAATTATACATGTTATATAAGTGGACACTGGTTTAATTCCTACCATTTGAACAAGCAATAATAGATAGACCTTCAGGATACTATTATCAAAGAAAAGTTCAAACCCAGTCCTGAACCCTGGACGTGTTTACAACAGTAATTGGGAGTGGAAAGAACCCATTCCCGCCAACTGCAGCTGCTGATAGCAGGGCTCACAGGACATCACCCCAGCACCTCAGGGAAGGACTCTCTTACCCATCAAAGGTGCCCAAGAAATCATATCATTCAGTGAATTTCAAACATATTCCAAACATGTAGCTATGACAGTGACAATAAAAAAAAAAGAAAGAAAAGACAGACATAAACTTGTACTGTACTCCTTACTGAAAAAGACTTCAGGTAGAATAGGAATTAAAAACCGAAAGTTCTCCTACCTGTGCGTGACTTGCCATTCACTGCAATAAGCTCTAAGGATATGTTTTCAACCAAGGACAGCAGAAGATGTCAGCTCAAGGTTGTTCTCTGAATCTCTCTCAGTTTCCCTGGGTCAGGTTCAAGAGACACCTGGAGAATATTAGCACATCATTTAGCCACGGTATCTAGGTGCTATTTTCCAGTTACCGGAGGTGAGACTAAGCAGATTGCAGTCAGGTACAGAAACAAACAGAAAGAAAGAGACTGTGGACCAAGAGGATATTGTTCCCTTAAAAGTAAACTTTTAAATGATCAAGACAACATCACAGATCCCAAAAATTAGTGCAGCTACTAAATGTCCACTAGCATGCGTATTATTGCTTCTGGGACTGTGCTGCCAGAGCCCTGAGACCATGGTCATCTCTTGAGTCACTGTTTGTTCTGAATGTCGCAACAGCCCCATCCAGTGGCACTGCTCACACACTGCTGGGGATATTGGGTCCTAGATGTTTGGAGTGGTGACAAGGGACCAGCCAGCCCCACAGGCTCTCTTACTTCCCAACTCAGAATGCCTCCATGCCATGACTATCCATCTCCACAAACACATGAGTTATTTAAAACCAATTTTTCAAAGCGTTTCATTGATTTTTCAAAGTGAAACACAAAGAATAAGCAGTAAACCCATCATTTATCACTGGTGAAGCATACAGGCAGTGTCACATCTAATTTGTGTGAAAGCTAGACTTTAGTGGTGTCTGGTGTGAGTGCCAACAACATAGAATCAAGTTTTAGAGCCGGAGGGAGCATCCTCATTTCACAGCTGAGAATCCTGTGTATCGCAGGAGCGAAGAGAAGCAGGGAATGGGTGCCTTGCACAGCTAGAACTTGAACTTTGGCTTACACACACCCACCTCCAAGTCCCTGGCCCTATTTTAGGCTGGCTCACCTGTGCTCAGGTTGTATCCACCACCTGCCAGTGTTCACTTCACCCTACCCTGAAGCATATACCAAGAACCACAAAATAGTGTCACCCTCTCTCCATTTCTCATGGTCATGTCTCCTTAAGACTGTAAATCTATACTGATGAACTGAGATTCAAAGAAAGGTCCATCCTTGATCTCAGTCTTCACACTTCATCTGGCCTCACCAGATTTCCTCAGGGTTTTATTAAGCAGTAGTCTCACTTTTTTTTTTTTTTTACATATACCTTGTCTTGCCTTGGATTAAATGAATATGAAAACTTTCTCTAATTAGAAATTTGATTCCATAATGATAGTATTTCCTTCCACAGGTTGCCTTAGGTAACACACACTTTGTCTACCTAATTTTAATTAGATTTATCTATTTTTCCTGATGGAGGGTTTGTGGTTGGTACCTACCGGGGTTTAAACATTCATCTTCCCAAAATTCATAAGTTTTAAATTCTAACTCCTGTAGACATGGTATCAGGAAATGGGGTCTTTGGGAAATGACTAGGTCATGCGGGTAGACCCCTCTTGAATGGGATTAGTACTTTTATAGAAGATACCAGACAATTCCCACTGGCCTTTCCTGAGAACATAGCAAAAATACGGAGGTCCATGAACCAGAAAACAGACCCTCATCAGATACAGAATCAGCTAGGAACTCGATCTTGGGCTTTTCTGCCTACAAAACTGTGTGAAATAAATTTCTGTTGTTTCTCAGCCACCCAGTATTTCATTATAGCATCCCATTGTCTCTACTGGGCTGATCTACCCAACCCGGCCACTGGGATTATTGGAAGTTGACCCCTTCTCAGGAAAATTACCCATGAATAGGAGCCACCTCACCCTTGAGGTGAAGCAGGACAGAGTGAGAGCCAGTTCAAAGCCAGAGAGACACTGCTTCAGTAAGTACATAAGGCCAGCCCATTTGCTTCAAGAAAGGGCAGCTGTAGAGTGTCACTTAGTTTATCTTCCTGATTCTCTGTCCATGGACCATGACATTTCCCTGAGACCACATCTTGCCTTGGTCACTCCTCATTCCTCCCTTGCTCTCTTCTTGGAGGTTTTTCCTGTTTAAATCACTTGCATCCAAGCTTTGAGTGCCCAGAAGGGAAAATGATCCCTTCTAATCTGCCTTGTTTTCAGAGCCATGTTTCTTTTTTCTTTCTTTTCTTTCCTTTCTTTCTTTCTTTCTTTCTTTCTTTTTTCTTGTATTAAAATCAAGATAACTAAATGTGGACCTTTTTGTTAAACTTATGAGATTACAGATCTGGGATTTTGGCTGAAGGTTTTGGCTATTGTAAAAATGTTATTTTGAATATTTTTTGAATTGTTAGAGAAAAAAAGAAATTTTTGTACATTTTTTCTTCATTTAATAGGGATTATTTTCAAGTCTCTGCAATTGGGGTAAGTGTAAATTTAAGCCATTAAGCATCTATTGGTGAATAATGTATATATTCCCATTCAAAGAAATATAATGAGTAAAGTTGAAAGAAATTCTTTGAAAGTTTACTATAAAAAAAATCACTTGCATCCACATCTTGGATTTTATATATATATAACTCAACCTCAGACACCTACCTGCTCTTGCAGATTGGTGGTGGCCACTAAATGAAGTCACTAACCACTGGCACAGTCAACACATCACTCCCCCAGCCATGGAGGGGTTTTTATTCAAATTCAAATTCTAGTGCTTATTAGATGCATAAAACTGGCCAAACTATTTAACTTTTGTAAGTTTCAGTTTCCTCATGTCTCAAAGGAAATACTAGTAGGGAATTGTGAAAATTAAAAGTTCTAATACTGCTAAAAGTTATTGGACTAGGTCTGAAAGCATTTCCTTTGATATATTAACATTAATAATAGTAATAGCTAATATTTCTTGGGCATTTACTCTGTTAAGCATGTTACATTCATTATTTTATTTAATCCTTTCAACAACCCTTTGAGGTAGGTTCTACTGTTACCCTACTTTACAGATGAAGAAACTGAGACTATAACTTGACCAAAATCTCCTACTTTGTACATGGCAGAACTCAGATTCGAACCCATGTATTCTGGCTCCAAATGGAATTGTTTTACTTTGTCTTCAGCAGCATCATATCTGCTTTCTTGCAGCCGTATCTTCCCTCTCACCTCCATTCTAAACTCAACTCCTGCTTCCCTTAAGATGCCATTCACTCATAGCTTTTCACAATTAAATGCCCTCACGCTCTTGGTCTCCATCCCCTGACAAAACTTCATGCTCCTGTGTCCTGTCTGCATTAGCTGACTAATGACCCCAGGCTTCTACAACCTTCAGTCATATAAGACTGAAGGCAATGGTTTTCTGCCTATCCAGCATAGATAACCTTAGTGCTTTAAACTTGTCTTTCATTGTCGTCTCTCCAAGAATTGTATAATGTCATGATTTCAAGCATCTTGGTGGATCAGTAGGAAAAAAGTATTTGTGGGTAGAATGTTTTTACCTAATATTTCACACCTCCCACTCTGGTGATGACCACCTTCTCTCTATAAAACATTCTGAACTGAATCCCTGCTCAGAGGGATTACCTGCCTGATCATTGAAGGATCAATTTTCCATTAGCTCAGCTGGACAGGTCCCTGCCATCATAAACATTACGAATTTCCTTTTTTAGGGCAGAAAACATGTTCCTATTTTTGAAAAGCACCAGGGTCAGCTTCAACTTTTACAAGAGGGAGATAAATAGAGAGAGATGGAAAACAAAGATGAGATCACAGCCTCCTTTCTATTAGGTCTCATTCTACTTTAGTTCACTGGTCCGATCATCTACATTATGCTTAAACAGCAGTTTCCTTCTTTGTAGCCTTTTGCAGACTTTTTGCACAAGGCAGAAGAAAGAAAGGTTAAGAAAAAGTTCCCCTGAACAAATGAGCCTTTGACAGAACCTTTCATTAGGCACACAGCTCGCTGATGCTAATCTGAGAAATTCAAATCAGAGAGGATCACACTTGACCTCAGCCCTTTTCCACTGGGGTAGAGAGTGGGAGCTCAGCCTAGCCCTCAATTTCTGAATATCAATTACAGCAAAAATGTTCATAAGACATGCTTACCTGGATTGTGCATAATGAAAGCGGGCCTTTAAATCTCTTTTTTCCTTTTCTTCCCCCACAGGGAACCCAGCAAGTTTCCTTAATAATCAGAAAATATACTTAGCAATTCAAAAAATCATTACAGGATCACATTTCAGATATAATGGCAAAAAATCACAGTAAATAAGCCAGAAAACAAGAGTTATATAATGAAACAAAAGAAATCAGAAGTTAATCACCTTAGATCATCAACTAAAAAGGAAAAAAAAGCAGCCTTACCAAACAGCATACAATATCACATTTTGGTTAAAAAATACATTACATGAAAGGATCTGGGGAAAGAGACAAAGAAGGACTCTGCTTTATAACTCAGTGCTATCTCTGAATGTTAGGAACATATGATTTTATTTTAATTGTGTGCCCCAAAAGGGTATGTTAAAATCCTATACCTAGGACAGGTAGCTCAGGTCACTGCAGACCTAATTCATTACAATGAAGTCATAGTAATGTCATAGCAATGTCAGCTGTCCTCATAAGAAGAGGAAAACGATGGGAAGGGGAGATGGCCAGGAAGAAGACTCAGATACATGAGGAGAATGTCACAAGATGACAGAGGCAGAGGCTAGTGAGAAGCAGCTGCCAAGCTAGGGACATTAGGACTGACCATGCCCAGAAGACAGGAGCAGCAAGCAGGGATCTCCCTGATGGGGACACTGTACTCACACCCTGACTATGGATTTCCAGCTCCCAAGAATAAACTTCTGTTGATTTAAGTCACCAGTTTGAGCTACCTAGTCACAGCAACCTAGGAAAAAAAAAGAATAGTGCTTTTTAAACTTTTGTCTAAGTTTTTATTTTCAAAAAAGGCATGTTCTAATGTGATTTTTAAAATGTTATTTTAATAAAAAAGGAAAAAAAGAAAGGAAAACAAGTTGCTAACAATTTTTACAATTTTTATCTTATTGTTCACCACTTTGGATGATTCCATAGAGGATATTTAATAAAAGAGTAAAAAAAGTCATAACTGATAGGAAAAATCATAGCTGAGATGCCAATAACACACAGCTCATGAGAGTCTGTCTGTATTCCTTGGTCACTGCACTCTCTAATAAATAACTGTGTCTTACCCTCTGTTAACTCCCTCCAAGTATTAGAAAAATACCTGCTGATCTGCTGCTCCCACACCCTCTCCTTCTCAGTTTCATTACCCCAAGGCCCGCTCTCTATGCACCATCCTTCCATTTATTCCTTCATCGGTCATTTCCTGGGCACTGCTCTGGACCAGGCAATGAGCTGGAATGTAAAATTAAATAAGAACAGTCCTTGCCCACACATAGTTCACAGTCTAGTGGTGCAGAAAGACAAGAAACAGAAAGCTCATTGGAGAAAAGGAAGACTGCAAAGAGACCAAGGACCGAAGATCCCTCACACGGGTTTGGAAGGTGTGTGGCTGGGGAAGACGCCCACAGATGAAGCACACTTAAGTGCAAGGCCAAGAAAAGCCAGTGAAGGAAAAGGCAGCACTTGGCAAATCCAGCAGTGCAGAACACCCACGGCAAATCTGGAGCAGTCTTGGGACATAATGGGGGATAATGAGAGAAGCTGCCTGAATGGGAGCCAGGGTCCCACAGAGTTATGGAGAGCTATGACAGAGATGGCAAGAGCTCTGAACTTGACTCTGCAGACAAGAAAAACATATCAGCAAATGTTAGACAGGGCAGTACCACAGGATCAGAGTTACAGTGTAGAAAATATTACACTGGGAACTGTGAGGGAGACCATTTCCAAGAGTGGAGGCAGATGTTTCCACCCAGGCCAAGCAAGAGGGAGGCCATGGAGCAGGAGAGGATGCACTAGGGCAGGTCCATGCAGCAGAGTGGCTGGAAAGAGAATTTTATCTCCCACATCCCAGTGTGAATCCCAGTTCTGCCACTTACTTTTTGGATAAAGCTGGGCAAAATCATTTACTGTTTTGTGCTTCAGTTTTTTCTCCTGAAAAATAGAACAATTACTGGATTTATCTCATTGGGTTGTGGTACAGAATAAATGAGCTAATATATATCATATGCTTCAAAATTATCTGACATATATTATGTATTCAATAAATATTATTGTTATTATTCTTCCTACACACACACACACACACACACACACACGCACACACGAGTCAGCAAGCTTCTGTATAGGGATGTGGAGAAAAGGGGAAAGAGAAAAAAATTATTTAGCTGCTAAAGTCAATTGGCCAGAGGAAGAGGACAACTCTTCCAAAGACACAAGTTCCATGTGGTTTGTCTATAAGGTCTGAAGGTCTTATCCATTACAAGCACTGCCCTATCTCCCCATCCCTTAATAAAAATACCTCTTTTTGACTGTTTGCTGACAATGTTTCCCTGGATCCTATTCCTGTCAGCTGATTTAAGACACTAAGTTAGCCCACAGGAATAAGTCACACTCTATTAGTCACTCTGTAAAAATGCTAAGTCTATTTATTTATTATGAGTTATTCATAAACATCAAGACTAGACTCTATAATTTAATGCCACCTGCAATGATTCCTGAAAGTTGGTAATATTTTACCACTGCAATCTGATTAATTGACTTGTTCAAACAGAGCTCCAAATCAACCACAGCTTCCCTGTGACAGAAGTATATGTGTCTTCATCTCAAAGCCAATCTTCTTGACTTATCAGGGGAGAACAAAAGAGCTATCTAAGGGAAGCAATTAGAATTGTCTGAAGTAATACGGACGCTCCATGCAAGAAATACTGATAAGCTCTGAATAGTTCCCTTTTAAAAAAATGAACAGATTAGTACATTCTTAATCATTTCAGTCATATGTGCTCAAAAACACTAAATGTAATTCAAGGAGTCAAAAATTAGAACAATGATTTTCCTTGATGGCAGAGTTGGGAGACCCAATACCTAGGAAGAGCCATGGATGGGGCCTTGAGGGACTGGCATATTCCGGGTGCTGGGATCATGACTGTGTTCACTTTGTGAAAATCCATCATATGCACACTTTTCTTTACCTGATGGTATACTTCAATAAAGTTCCCAAAAATTTAGAAAAAAAATGCATAGTTGGACAACAACATCAGTCAGAATTTTAACTGAAACTGATGCTACTTTATCTCTTCTACCTCCTAGGTTCAATTGGATGGGTAAATCATGTTACATGAGCCTCAGTTCACTTGCTTATAAAATAAAAATAATATCTATTTCAAAATGGATTACATATGACCATATAAAAAATGCATGTATGTGTGTCTACTACATGTTTACATATAAATACATATATATACACACATACACATACCTGTATATTTATTTATACATATAAATATATATGCACAAACATATCATGCATCTCTTAACAGGAATATATCAGAGAAATGCATTGTTTGGCAATTTCATCATTGTGCAAACATCATAGAGTATATGCACAAACTAAGACAGTTATGACATTACTAAGCAATATAATCTTAGGGACCACTACAATATATGTGATCCATCATTGACCAAAACATCACTATATACAGTACATGATTGCATATATAAGATGTATATGTTTATACATATATGTATATATACATATACTTACACAATTTATCAGCATGTAACTTGCCATGTAAGTGAAGAATGATGTTACTATTGTTATAGTTATCATATAATCCTTCCAACAAAGGCAAATACTACTTCCTGACAGAATTTGAGTTGAGAAGTTAAAATGTTGATTTTTTTTAAAGAAAAGGAAAACATTCATATTGCAGTCAGTCTTTATAATGGTAAAAAGGGTTATACTAGCTACAGTTTTGCCGTTCTTTCTGAGAAATAAAATCCCATTCTCCATGGAATTCCCAGGTAAGACCAGCCTGGATAAATTAACATTTCCTAATCCATGTCCTTAAATATTCTTGTTCAAGAATTCTTGTTCAAGGGGTTACAAAGAAGGAAGGGAGACATGCAAACAAATGTTCCCTATTTCATGACTTTACCTAAAGCTGACCGAGGGACCAAACAAAGCGGTCACTAGGGCACTGCACAGCTCCCAGGGCTCCACACCCCACCTGCAGAAAATGGCCCTCGCAATCTGCAAAATCCAGTGGGCCACTTCAAGAACCCTGAAAAAGCTCATAAAAGGATAGAGCAAATTCTCCCCCCAGAAAGTGCTATTTTCTTACTTAGTAGCAATTCCAAGATCTTTCAAGATCTCTCATTAATCTCTACTTAAGGGTTTTCTTACCTGATAGAGTCTTTAAAAATTATCTAGCCCAGGGTTTAAGTAACTATGGACTGCGATCTCTGAGTGAATTCAGTGGGCTCCATTTCTGTGTAAATGAGACAGAATGGAATGGAATGAATTAGCAAATATCAGAGCATCAGATAGAGAAACAAAAAAATTTATGAAACTTTTATCCATGCTTTTTGTATCTACTCATATGCATGTATACTGAGCTATAATACAAAATGCATGCGTTATTGTGAGTTGTAGACATGTTTAAAAGCTGGTAGTGCAACTTTATGACATCATTTTATACATGAGTATACTGAAACCCAGAGAAGTAAAGCAACTTTCAAAAAGATACCCAGCCAGTCTGTGGCAAAGCTGCAGTTAGAATCTAGCTCCCCTGATTCCTTGGTCAGTGAACTTGGCATTACATCAGCTATTCAAAACCAATATTACATTTCATTTCCACCTTTTCAAAGTAGCACATTCCTGCCTGTGAGACTTGTTTAAAGAGGCCTTTTCAATAACTCTCCATTCATTGTCTTAAACAAGGCTAAACAAAATAGTAACATTGTCTTTTGAGAGATCTGTGCCAGACAGACTTGAAGCCAGATGCAAAACCTGAAGGCGTTTAATTCCTTGCCTTGGAAATTTCCTCCCTAAACTAACAGAAGGGGACATAGCTGGAAACACTGTAAAGTCTTATTAAAGAATGTATCTCTTAAATAGGTACTGCTTACAAAATAAACCGTACAGTCCCATTTTCTTCTTTATGATCTAATTTTCTTTTTGCCAGAGCCTAGATTTTTTTTCTTAAAAAGAAAAACAAATTATTTTAGCTGCAATGGTGACCTTACCCCCAACCAATGAGAGTTGTTATAAATAATAACAGCGTGATCCTAAAGGTTTCTAATAGCCTTTAAACTGCATAGAATGTCTCTCAAGGGATTTGAATCAGAGAAAAAAAGAAATGTAGCACTTTCAATTAGGTCACACACTGCCAAAGAAGAGAAAAAAATGGGTTAGGGTTTTCTTTTTGTTTCTTCTTTAAATCTTTTACAAATAATTGTGCAAAGAATGCCAAGGTACTTAAATTGAACTCAGCCTGAAAAAAAAATTGTTATGCTCGTGTTTCTGAAGATAAATTCTCTAAAACAATAACTGGCACATAGGAAAATACACAATGACAGGTGTTCCGAAGACAAGCAATTTTATTTTTGCTTTATTTTTCACCATCAGGCAAGTTTGTGAGCCATTGTATGTCTTTGAAAGATGCCCCTCCACTGAGGTGTTGCACATACAAGTTTAATAATAAAATGAAACAGATACAGTCCAACATGCATGCTAGAGAGAGTGTGGACAAGATGGGCTTGATTAAGACTTCATGGTGCTACTAGCACACTGTTGGTGGAGCCGCAGACTGGTTCAGCCCCTCTGGAAAGCAAAAACTAGGGATGAGCCCACCATATGATCCTGCTATTCCTCTCCTGGGTATTTTTCCAGGGGAGTTAGAATCAACACACTACAGCAACACAGCAATATCTATGTTCATAGCAGCTCAATTTACAATAGCTAAATTATGGAAACAACCCCAATGTCCCTCACTGGATGAATGGATCCAAAAACTGTGGTACATATATACCATGGAGTTTTACTCAGCAATTAGAAACAATGATATTGCAGCCTTAGAAGGTAAATGGATGCTATGGAAGAAATTATGCTGAGTGAAATCAGCATAACCCAGAGAATCAAGGGTCGAATGTCTTCACTCATCTGTGGAGGCTGGAACTAGATCCTGGCCATTGAGAAAGGAGGTCTATCATCATGTTTTAAATCTGGATAAGGCGTAATGACATACAACCTAAGGCATTTGTAGAGATGTACTGGGAAGGAGGGGGGAGGGATAAGGGTAGGTAATTGGGGGGAGCTCTTGGAGGTAAATCTAATTTTCAGAATTTATATATATTATATTATTTCATTACAAGTTTGTTTGATTGTTCAACAAATAAATTTCTGAATAAAATAAATAAATCAATAAAGATTTCATGGTCTGTCTTAAGTGATAAGATGTCTTTCCACTGAAGTACCCAGTGCACTGAGCTCATGTGATGACCAGAGGAGAAAAAAACTGTGCACCTGGGTGTCCAGTGGTCTCTCCTCTTTGGGCCCACACAGCAACCAGGTTGTTTAATATGTCAGAATGACTTTGCATAAATCACTTATAAGGCTCTGACACGACTTGAACAAAAGCTCCAAAACCAACATTTGTGTTTCAAATATTTGCTTTTAATTTGGTTATTTGCTGCTAGACTTCCATTTTTCATTAAAAAACTGTGTAATATTCTTCATCATCACCACCATCATCACCACAATGGCTTAATATTTATGAGGCACACTTCCCCTGTGCCTGCCATTGTTCTCATTGCTTTCCATTTTAACCCATTTAATTTTCACAGTAAGTGGATAAAATTGATGAAGTTAAGTTCAAGCAGGTAGAGATTTCTGTCTGTTTTGCTTACGATCTATCTCCACCACTTCAAAAAATGTCTGGCACATAATAGAACACAGAAAGAGTGCTTTTGAAATCCCCAGTACACAGAAGCAGGCCAGAGAGAGGGCTCTTGTCCAAGGTGAAAAAGGTAGGCGAGGTTATAAAATGGTCTACAACCCATACTTAACAGCTTGGAGTGTTGTTCAATAGTGATTTGCTATCAGTGATTTTTAAATGCAATATTTTGTAGAACATTTGTTTTAATGACATTTGGGTATTTCTAATTTAAAAGTTTTTATCATAGAAAAGTTTGAATATATGATGTAGGTTTTACTCCACTATTAAAAGATAACCTCACCTAGCATTTTTGCTTTTTTATTATTGTTATTATTATTTTACTGTGTAACAGATTGCATTTTCTCAAAAGGCAAATGAGACATAGGATAACATTTTTCTTTGATTCTCCAGAGAACCTCAGTATCATCTGTCTTTTGGAGGATTGGGTTTCTGATGACATCTATGATACCATCCAAGAGGATACCAGCCTTGCTTAGTAGTAAAGAACATTTTGTAAGATTTTCCATCATGGTTCCTTGCTAAGGATGTTCTCTTCTAATCCGGTTTTCAGCACTTGATCATGCGTTTCTTGTTATTGTGCACAGGATCTGCTTGAGAGACAGGTTGTGTGTGTTGGTATGGGATGTCCGCAGAAGGGTGGTAACATACTATTGTTCTGCTGTCAGATGTCAAAGCAAGCCTTACTTTGTGATCACAGTCATCTGGGAGAGAAGAATACATACATCTGTGACAAACACCGGATAAAGCTCCACTTTGGACTGGAAATAAATGCTTCAAGGTAGTTCCCTTTGATATCACCTATTTCAGTGCTGTGGCTGCCATTCTGTCACAAGATGATCATCAGGTGAGAAACTGCCTTTGAAAACTGCTTCTGGGCACACAAATTTTTATTCCTGCACTGGACCACCATGTCACCTCTCTCCGGGTCTTACGGAGACACTGTCCCCCACCCCATTAGCATTTTAGAGGGTTTCAATATCTTTGATAAATTCTATGCATTTGGGGCTGGAGCAGGGGCTCAGCAGTCACAGTGCTTGCCTGGCCCCACTATTAAAAGCACTTGCCTGGCATGTGCAAGGACCCAGGTTTGAACCTCAGCACCACGTACACAATGAAGTGTCAGAGCAATGAAAGGCACATGTAAAACTAAATAAAATTGATTCTCTCTCTCTCTCTCTCACTGTCCCTCACTCTTTAAAAACAAATAAAAATTCTATGGATTAAAGGATGTGATCTCAAAAATCTGCATTCTGAACTTCGAATTGACAGGACAGAGCATTCTGAGCCATTGAAAAGCAGGAATACAGGCTTTAAAACCTTTGCGATTTTGACTTGCATTTCTCTGATAGTTAGTGAAGTTGGAATAGCTGTTATCCCAAAAAATAACAAATGCTGGTGAGAATGTGGGAAAAGGGAGCTCTTATAAGTTGTTGTTGGAAATGTAAATTAGTACAGCCACTACCAAGAAAAATAAACTAAAAATATAGCTACCATGTGAATAGCTATCCCATTTATTGGTGTGTATCATTTGAATTTATTTTTTAAAGAACTGTCTGTTCCATATTCTTTGTTCACTTTATGTGTGAGTTATTTGGTTGGGGTCTTGTTGCTGCTGAGTCTTGAGTCTGTCATGTATTCTGTATGTTGATCCTTTGTCAGATGAATAGTTTGCAAACATCTTTTCCCTTTCTATAGGTTGCTTGTTCACTCTGTTTTCTTTGCTGTATAGAAGCTTCTTAGTTTGATATAAACCCATTTTGTTTTTTATTTTGTTTCCTATGCTTTAGGGTCTTAACCAAAACAAATAATTGCTATAGCAACGTCTTAAAGTATTTTCCCTGATTTCATCTGGTATTTTCATAGTTCAGGTCTTACATTTATACCATTGATCCAGTTTGAGTTTGGTTTTTTTCTTTTTTTTTTTAGAGAGAGACAAGAGCCAAGTTTTAATTTTCCACATATGAATATCCATTTTTCTCAGCACCAACATATACTTCTGGCATCTTCATTATAATCAGTGGCTGTAAATGCATGGGTTTATTTTTGTGTGCTCTATCTGTCCCATTGGTCAGTGTGCCTATTCTTATGCCAACAGCATGCTGTTTTGATTACTACAGCTTAAATGTGTGTTCATAAGTCAAATAGTGTGTATTATCTTAACCCAGATGGAATGGCTCTAATCAAAAAGATGAGAAATAATTAATGCTGATGAGGATGTGGACAAAAGGGTACTCTCATACACTATTGACTGAAATGTAAATTGGTGTACTCATTAGGGAGGACTATAAAAAACTAAAAATAGATCTACCATATGGTCCAACTATCCCACTCTGAGAATATAGCCAAAAGACATAAAAGCTTTTCAGAGAGACTCCTATATGTCCATGTTTGTTGCTACCCTATTCACAGTAGCCAAGATATGAAATCAACCCAAATGCCCATCAACAGATGAATGTGGTATACATACACAATGGAATATTACTTGCTCATGAAAAAGTATAACCTAAGATTTATAGAAAACTGGATGAAATTGAAGGACACTATGTTAAATGCAATAAGTCAGACACAGAAAGACAAACAGCACATTTCTCTCTTCTGTGGAATTTTTTAAAGTTTTCAGAATGTTTAACTATGATTAATAGAGGCTGGGAAGTATTGGGAAGAGGGGAGATAATGTGAAATTATTGAATACCCCAATTTTATCATTAAACACTATATACATGTATCAAATTATCACATATCACATAAATTTGTATGAGTAACATGATAATTCATTTTAAAAGGCAGTTCCTTGAACAATGATCACACCACATAAATTTGTACGAATAACATAATAATTCATTTTTAAAAAACAGTTCCTTGATTAGTGATGTTGTAAAGATGTGTAGTTGTCAATGTTCATTTGAAAAAGTAAAGCTTCCTTTCTCCTATTGTTGACTTGGTCTCCCAAAAACCATTCAGGTGCAGGAGCTGTTTTTTAAGATTATTTTTATAATGGGAAACTATGTGGTTTTTTTTTAAGCAAATTTAAGTAATGTGAAAATGGTTTTAAAACTGAAAAGAAGGACCAAGAAGACCAGATATAATAAAGTGATGTTCTACAGATGAGATGAACTGGAACACCTCTTCTGAACTCCACAACCCATATCCTTCCCTTGATGTTACTACATGGTCATAAGTGCACTAAGAGAACGGGGCTTAGGTACATTGTGATGGGTATCAAAGAAGTCAAAACTATGTTCTAGAGCTTGAGAAGGTTAATGAGTGGTCAAAGACATCAGTAGAGGCCTGGGAGAGGTTAAGGTAAGGAGGAGAGCAGGAAAGAGTAGGAGAATTATATTGCTTTGTCTCTAAGTACTGATAGTCCTAATTAGGACCCCTAAATATGCCCAGCCAATGAGTAAGATGCCAAAGTCCACTTCCAAAAGCAGAGACAACACCATGTCACTTAGTTCCACTGACACGGACCAATTGAAACAAGAGCTGAAATCAGATGATCACATAGCAAGGACATTAAGTCAGTATCAAAGTTGCATAAAAATAAATTACGTGAACATGCTCAAGATTGGATAGCCTGAGACAAAATCAGACCTGTGGCCTCCAGCTTTCTTTTACTGTTCACCATTATCAGTAAAGTGTTTTTTAGCATATACTTCTAAATATAAGTATTTTTATTTTACATGTATGTATCACTGTATAATATAAACATTATTAAGTCATATGTACAAAATAGATGCTTTTAATGAGATGTAATAAGTTTTGAAATGTGTTTGCCTACAAAAGATCATTTCCCCCCTAGAAGTAGATTTTAATATGAAAGGAAAATGAAGAATGAGCCCCTGATATACAAGTAGAGGACGCTGTAAATCCCCTATAAATATCCATAAAGGGACAAGGAAGTAAATAGAATGATGTACTATTGGTCAAGATACCATGTTTGAAGACATGGAATCTTCGAGATTATCAAATGCCCCAGAATGATCTTGCAACTATCACTACCTTATTTGTTCTCTTCAAAGAGCTATGCCTGGCTTGAAAGCATCACCTCAATTTTGTTCCTGAAAATTTTCCAGTGACATTTTTGTATGTTTCCTATATATTACTTTAAATTCCTGTAATCAGAATCATTTCATGAAAGAAGAAACTTGACAATTACACATCACGCATTATTACTCCAAGATTCAAATGCTAAACTACTCGTTCAGAACGCACTACTTTTCCTACCATAATCAGTTGTGTTTACTTATAATGTTTATTAAAGCTGCCTTTACTTGCCATAAGTGCTAATGTTCTTTCCCAAATATCAATGAATCGATCACTGCACATCCTGGATGACATTTCCTCATCTGTTGGAAACCACTAACTAATAAGTTGATGAGGCTGAGGCCATGTGAGTGTGTGTGCATGCATGTGTGTGTGCATGCGTGCACAATTTGGGGGATTGTTTGCTTGTGTGTGTGTGTGTGTGTGTGTGTGTTTGTCAGTGCTGAAGATTAAACCTCCCATGTGCTAGGCAAGGGCTCTACCACAGAACTGTACGTCCCCTGTTTGTGTTTTTAATTATTGTGCCTGCTTCTTTATAACTTATACTATATATATATATATATATATATATATATAGAGAGAGAGAGAGAGAGAGAGAGAGAGAAGGAGAGAATCAATTTTATTTAGTTTTTCATGTGGCCTTTGTTGCTCCAACACTTCATTGTGTATGTGGTGCTACGGTTCTAACCCACATCCTTGCGCATGCCAGGCAAGCACTGAGCCACTGCTCCAGCCTCCCATAGCAATTGTCTTAAGTGGCCTTACTCATGATAGTCAGTGAAGTTTAATTTTTTCCTGTCCACAATGTTGCCTGCTTTAGAATTTTTTCACACAGAGGTCAATAAAAGACAAATAATGCCTAAAACACTGTGCTGGATCACAAGCTCATTTCACATCATTCCTCAAATCTAGGAGAAATTAGGAAATCTTTCTTCTTTCACAAATGAAATAAATAAGTAATTAGCTTCTGGTATAAAAAGGAAATTCAAGAGAAAAATAGAAACAATCAAATAATGAAAAAATTGCCAGAGCAATATTGAAAACAACAAAGTAAGCAAACGCATGTGTCTGTGGTCGGTGGATTCAACAGGTGCAGACAACCCAACAGAGAAAGAACGCGCTTTGCAGCAAACGGTGCTGAGACTAGATGCTCACGTCCCAAAGAGCCCACGGGGACCCCTCATGCAAAATGTGAATATTAGCACAAAATGGATCAAAAGCTTAAATGTAAAAGCTAAAATTACAAAACCCTTTAAAATCATGGAAAGATGTTTGAAATAACTAATAATCAAAAAAATAAGTCAAAATAAAGAGAAACCATTTTTCATATCTCCAATTGATGAAAGAAATTCTAAAGACCAAAACAGACTAGGTTTAAAGGGAAGAGACTATGATACACTTGTATTGGTCGTGTAAGTGAGTTCCTTCAGGAAGAATTTGGCAGCATGAATCAATGTTGGAATGTGTGTACACTTTGACTCAATAATTCCATTAAAAGCAAATTATCCTTTAAAAATGGATAAGGAGGGGCTGGAGTAGTGGCTTGGCACTTACGGCACTTGCCCAGCATGCACAAGTACATGGGTTCAAACCCCAGCACCCATGCACACAACTAAGTGTCAGAGCAATGAAAGTCATGTGGAAAACTCAATAGAAATTGATTCTCTGTCTCTCTCTGTCTCTCTCTCTCTCTCACTGATGTTCTCTCTTTAAAAAGAAAATGGATAAGGATACAAAACTATATATGCAAAATTTCACATCTAAGTATCTTAAAGAAAAGCAGAAAATTGGGAGTAAAATGAATGTCCATCAATTATGGTTTAGTTAAAAACAGATAAATGATAGAATAATAAGCAGCAATTAAAATTACTGATATATATATATATAGTTGTCATGAAAAAACACTGAGAACTTGTTATTAAGAAAAAAGACTTAGGCAACAAAATAGTACATTTAATATAGTCCCATGCTTATTAAAAAGGCTAAATCTGGTCTGGAGCGATGGCTCAGTGGTTACAGCACTTGCCTGGCATGCACCAGGACCCAGATTCAAACCTCAGCACCACATACACAACCAAGTGTCAGAAAAACAAAAAACAAATGAAAAAATAAGTAAAATTGATTCTCTCTCTCTCTCTCCCTCCCTCTAAAAACAATTTTAAAGGATAAATATATCTCAAAAAATCTCAAAATGTTAGAAATTATCATCTCTAGATGTTATAATTAAAAGTAATCTAGCTTTTTTTTTTTTGTGCTAGGAATCTAACTCAGGGCCTCAGGCAAGCAAGGCAAACTCTACCACTGAGCTAAGCTATGTCCCTAACCCCTAACTCTCTTCTCATATACACCTTGCACTTATTTAAACATATATTTAGTTTGTATATTTAAATAAATATATGCACACACACATATATATATATATATACATACAATATACACATACATAAATATGGATGGATGGCATTTGGAGAAAAATCAAGCCTTTTCCTTAACAAATAGATATACAGTTATATTATGTGATCTAATAACTCCTTTGTAGTTTATCCCATTTGCAAAACTAATAAGTTATTGGAAATGTCTCCCCAACTCCACAATTCTACCCTATCCTTTACCTGAACCTGAAATGTCTTTAAAAAGAGATGAGAGACCCTTGAACTAGATAAAATAATAAAGTTTTTCTAAAAGTAGCATATAGCTCTTATCTCATTCTGCCCCATCCCTCTTAACACCTTCTCCTTATACTTTGCTCACTGATTATCTATTAAAGAAGTTAATAAGATCAATCTAATCTCTATAATCAGACAATTTTCTAAAAACTGATTTTAGTAGGAAAATACGGACAGAGCACAGGGAGAGTGTATACCTAACACAGGAAAGAAGAGAGACACAATAGAGTATTGAGCATATTTTAAAATCATTAATGAATATGTGCACTTTATTGCTATGAAGTGAAATGTCTACAACTTATTATTAAAGTGGAAAAAATCCTAGAAATTCCCATGCAAGAAAGGGAAATGAACACCCAGTGGGAGTATCAAAAGTACTAAGGTTGAATTTTGTGTCCCTTTTTGATTTTTCATGTCTGAAACCTGACTGCATTCTTCCTCTAACATGCTACAGCTTGATTTTTATCTTACACATATTTTCAAGAAGTACATCATGCACTGAAATCAGTTCCCTCGGTGGAAATAATCTGGACATCAAGACCAGCAATTAAAGATTAATCAACAACCTTAGATATGGCGGTAGATGCGGTGGAGCCAGGATGCATCATTAGACACCTTCTTCCTGCTACTCTAGCCCATGGCAAGAAGTTCTAATCTTTGGATAATTGGGATTGATGACCCTGAGTTGTTGGATAATTCCAATGACTCTAAATCCTTTACTGAAAAAGAAATAATAGCCAACATTCCCAGCTAGCTGGTGGCAATCTTTTGTAGTATAAAACATGAACCTGAGAAATACTTCCATGTCCATTCTTGGTTAGAACCCTCCGGAGATAGGGTTCTGTCTGACCCAGAGAAGAGATGTATTTATTCCTCCAAACAAGTTCCCTGGGGACAAGCATCTGTCAATACAACTAAAGCCGAACTTACCCCAAATGGAGCAAAAATCAGTAGCTTTTCTTCCTCTCTCCTTCAAGAGAGTGTTTAGAGCCTTAAAATAACCCTTGAAAGATTAGAGATTAGATGTTTTACTACATGTCAGCTGCTTGAGCTACATTTCATAATTATTTTGGTCACATTTCCAAAAGCCTCATAAAAAGGACCCTAGCTGGACCACATTATATAGGTGTCCAAAGAACCAGGCAGCTTATAAAACCTCAGAGTGGAAAAAACAATGCCAAGGACCCAGACACCTGTCTCAGAAGCTCCCCTGCCCTTCCCCTGCAGGTCTTAGGCTAAATAAAGCACACGCTGTTACCAACACTGCATCATCAGTCAAGCACAGAAACCTGATGTTCCAGGGAATCAGTCAAGTTCACTTCTGAAATGCTCAATTGAATGTAGCTATAAATGCTTAAAATTAAAAATATTTTTAATACTTGATTAAAGTGTATATGTCCAGTGTTTCCGTTAGCTTTTCACCACTGTCACCAAAAGATCTTATAAGAATAATGTAGGGGAGGAAATGTTTATTTGGGGCTCATGGTCTCAGTCTAATAGACAGCTGGCTCCATAACTCTGGGCCCGAGGTGAGGCAGAACATCACGGCAGAAGGGCCTGGTGGAGGACAGCAGCTCAGGACACTGCAATCCTAAACAGAGAGGTAGCTCCACTCACCAGGGACAAAACACAAACCCCAAAGGCATGCCCCAGAGAACCACCTCCCTCAGTCACACTCTACCTGCCTGTAGTTACCACTCAGTTAATCCTTATCAGCAGATTAGTAAACCAATTAGATTAAAGCTCCTATAACCCAATCATTTCACCCCTGGACATTCTCTCATTGTCTCACATTTGAGGTTTTGGGGAACACCATGTATCCAAACCACAACACCTGGCAAGTTTTATATACCCACGCATCAGGTCTTTCCCATGTGGAAGAGGAGGACTGTTTACTGTGTCATTCCAAGAATCAGTAATGAGGAAGCTTCAGCTTTCCATTTTGTCCCATGCATGAGAAATCTGGTGTTCCTGGGCCATTGTTTACATCACCTCGATTATCTTCAAAGATTTACTGCGTGATATTTTATCTTCTTCTGTATTCTGCTCTTTAAAATTCATTTTTACCACCAACTTTTTTCTGAAACCCCACAGGATACAAAATATGGATTTTATAAAAAGAGAAGCACTACTTACCTGCTGCAAATGTGAGAGGGAGGTATTTAACCATGTTGCAATGGAAACACCTGAGTGCCCAAAGTCTTTGTTACAGGGGATCCATTTTTAGCCCTAATTCTAACTAGAAAATTACTTTTTCTGCCAGTAGTGATGGAAGTAAGGGGTATTTTTGGGTGGTGGGGGAGGCAGATGGCCAAAGCCTTCAGAATACTGGGATGGAGAACGGGGGAGAGAAGACCTCTGGGAGTAAATAGCCCATATCCTGCTCTTGGGTTAATGAACGTAATCAACAATTTTCCGAGCCTGCTGAGGGTAATAGACTTCACTGAGAATGTGGTGGAGACCATGGGAGGAAGCAATAAAGCTCCGTCTCTGATCTAGAAAGCAGACCCTCGCCAGACAATGAACCTGCTGGCACTTTACCTTGAACTTCCAGCCTCCAGAACAGTGAGAAATACATGTTTTCTATTTGTAAGCCAGGTAGTCTGTGGCAATTTTTGTTATTGTAGAACCCTAAACAGACTAAGAACAGAAAAGCCCAGACTTAGATGTGTTTATAGGTAGGAAAACAACTTTGGCTGGCGACAAAGGAAAAAGAAAGGGATTGCAGACAACTCCTGACTTACGGTTATGAGCAGGGTGGATGGTGACGTTTTCTGGGATGGGAGAGACTGGATGACTAGCCAGATCATCAGTACAGAAGTTGTCAAAGCAAGAACTCTACCCACCCCCCCATATATCAAGGCCCCTAGGGACCAATCCAGTGACAACTGCGGACCAGTTCTCCTTTCCGAAGGCTCCAATCCCCACAGGATATTCCCCCCAACATCTGTCCTCAAAACCAAAGTCCGCAAGATGCTTAGAAGAAGAAAGGCTTTGGGTGGAAACACTGGTAGGAAGCAGCACATGAACCCAAATATCAATCCTCTCCTTCCATCTTTATATATTGTTAGGACAATATTGCTCAAAGTCCCTTGTCTCCTTCATATTCTGTAACAAAGGGGACATATAGTCATCTCTCCACATCTGCAGGTTCCACATCCATGGGTTCAACTAAAACACCAAATGAAAATATTTTGGGGAAAATTACATTAAAATTGGATATGCACAGAGTTTTTTTTTTTTTACCTTGTCCTTATTCCCTGAATAATGCAGCATGGCAACTCGTTATGTAGCATTTAGACTGTATTAGGCAGTGTAAGTAACCTAGAGATTGTTTAAACTACCTGGGAGGATGTGTGTGGGTCTTATACAAATTCTGATTCACTTTGTAAAAGGGAATTGAGCACCTGCAGATTTTGGTATACACAGGGTTCCCCCAACCAACCCCACAGATACTGAGGGACCACAGTACTTCTTCATAGTTTACCTTTTGAAAATGGAAACAAAGCTATGTGAGTAGAGCACTTTCCAGAGTGCCTAAGTTATGTTGGATGTCATTACTTTTTAGCATTTCTTTCTTTTTCTTTTTTGAGTTGATTTATTACTAGGCACCAATTTGCTTCTTATCTAGAGAATCTAGAAATAAATTTTGTTTGTCTTCAGGTCCACAGACTAGGAATGTTTTTTAGTACTATAATTATTCAGGTAAAGAATATCACCACCAGAGCCAGGTACAGTGGTGCACACTTGTAATCCCAGCAGCTCAGAAGGCTGAAGAAGGAAGATCACAAGCTCAAAGTCAGCCTCAGCAACTTGATGAAGCCCTGAGTAATTTAGCGAGACACTGTTTCAAAATAAAAAATAATAAAGGGGGATTGTGCCTGGGGATGTGGGTTAGTCATTAAGCAACCCTAAAGTCAATTCTTTTTTTAAAAAAAAATAGCACCAGGAAAATAGATATTCAATTACATTTTCCCAAAGTGAAAATGAAGATGGATGGAAACAAAAACAAACAAAAAACAATATGGTGGAGATAGATGGTAGATAAAAGAATATTTTACCCCTTCATAAGCACAAACACTTGGAGGTATTGTTTTGTTCTGTTTTGTTTTTACCAGGTGGGGCCATGATAAAAAGAAAGTGAAATCTCCAGATGCCACAGCATGGGGGAATTAGTCAGCATAAGAAACTCTTCAAAGGATAACCATACTTTTCATAGTGGAAATAGGAAGTCCAGTCTAGACAAGAGCAGGCCCTTCTCTTTACTTTTACTAATCATTTTTTTAAAGTGAGGAAGAATTTAAAGTTTCTACCTAAACCCTACTACATCACCTTTGATTTGTTGTGTGCAGAAAAATTGTGTGGCTTTCATTCCAAAGTATGAGTTCAGTCTGTGCCAACTAATATATCTTTGTGGATTTCTGAATTAAAGGCTATCTCCAAAACAACATGGGAAGACATAAGAGTATGGTGGATCCAAACGAGGGGAGAAGTCAGGATTCCAGTGCCTACAGGGGAAGTCACCCAACTATGTGAAGAACACCCCATCATTCAAGAACGCCACCCAGGCCCAACGGGATCCACGCACCTGCAACCCAGAAGCCACCGGCCTCCCCAGGAAAAGAAGGAAAGGAGGGGGTCTGCAAGGTGCCTGCTGGACGCTCTCCAGCTCGGCTGGGAGTGGACGGGAGGAAGACCTCTGCAGGTGGGACCCTTGGGAGAGTCTTCCGCTTGTCTCCGTAGGTCGCCATCTGATTTGCCAGGGATGCTCGGAGTGGATTCGGACCATTTTTTCGGGCCATTTTGCACCTGAATCCCTGAGGGAACCTGCATCTGCTGCCTTTGGGATCAGGAGCTTGAGAATTCCGCCACAAGGCTTCCTTGAGTAGGCCTTTGGGAACAGATCATATGAAAGTAACACTTGTGCTGTGTTCAAGCAGAACGTTTTCCTTCGGGACTTTGTGCTTAAGAGATCTTTGTGGAAGGAAAAAAAAAAAAAAAAAAGAATAAAACGATGGCAGAGTGACGTTTGACTGCTTTGTGCCTGGCTCCATGAACGAGGAAAAATCTCAGGACAGCTTCACCAATGCCAGGCTTGTTTGGGGAGTAAACACAAAGGGAGCTCAGTGTTAGTTTGTAGTGACTTTTGGAAGAGCTGAGAGTTGAATACACTGAGTGGGGAAAAGAAGGGTTTTTATACTTTACTGCAGGGTCCTGCAGCCGCACCGGATCTGCCCAGTGCGGGAGGAGCCGATTCACCAGCCCAGGAGGCCCCAGGCTGATAGGGAACCGTGAATGCGGGTGAGAGACTTTCCTTCTGATCGCCACTGGGAAAGCTGTATCTCTCGGCTGCCTGCATAAGGGAGAAACGGGAGGGTTTTGTTTGTTTGTTTGTTTTTTAATCAGAGGGCTCCATGAGAGCCTTTTCAGCCAGCGGGGGTGAGCTACCCCATAACTGCACCAGCAGAACCCTGCCACAGTTCAGAGACTGCACTAGGAGAGGTGTGGGACAGGCCCTGCCCTGGACTAGCATGGGGGGATTCAGGTTTGAGGAACACTGGGGAACCTTGCTAACCTGCCACATCCCCACATCCCCCTGAAAGGTTCACAAGACAACCCAAGAAGGGGTGGGAGCAGGAGACCTCTGTCCCAGTGGCCAGGAGGGACCAGAGTGCACCCAGCAGAGGGAGCTCTAAAACCATCTCAAATCACTACCTTCATGGAAACCTCTACCCTGAAAATTCCAGGATTTGGAGAACACCAAGTCCTAAACTTGAGATCACATAAACTCAAATCGAAAGTCCCTGTTAACAAAAATTAGGTGGATACTTAACACCTGCCCCTATTGTGTAAAAGAAAGGAGAAATTAGAGATTAGACTTCCAGATTTTCATCAAGAAAAATTTTTATTTTATTATTTTTTTCACTTCATTTTTTTTTTCCTTTTTTCCTCCTTTCCAGTATTTGACGTGGACTTGATGGTCAACTGGATAAGTTTTCAAGAACACATAAAAATACTTGCTACTTTTTTTAATTTCCTGTTTGTCAGTTTTGATTGTAGCAGCTGTTTTGTTTTGTTAATCTTTTCATCTTTCCTTCTATTTCCTTTCCTTCTCTTATCTGTTCTGTTCTTTACTTTTTTTCTCCATAAAATCCTTCACCTCCTCTATTTTCTCTCCATACACATTCAGACAACACAACCTTCTCTCTAAGTTCCCCTTTCTCCCTGGCTTCTAACTAATCTATACTATTCCACCTACCATTATTAGTGCTGTGTAACTAATATCACCGTGAATGTCAAACTCATTAACCATTATGTGCATTGAACTCTGACACAGGGGATAGTCAAACTCTATGGTTGCCAAAAACAATGACTCACACTAACATTTATTCACAGGTGGAATTTAAGCTTGGGTTATATTTGATACAAAATAGCCAAATTATTACCCTTTATTGTATGCACTGAATGTTTGAATTGATGAACACATCCTAGCTCAGGGGGAGCTGAAAAATCTCAAGGGCCATTAGTAGAGCACAAGTTAAGGATCAGACTTCTGAACTCAACTTCTCCAACATTGCTTCATCTCCAATTAGAAATGCAACAAAATCTCCAATCCTAAAACAAAGACCCTAAAGAGAAACAAACAGAGCACTCAGACCAAGAATTCACTTCAAAAGAGATAAGAAGATCCAATACCATCAGCAAAGCCAACAAGACAATTTTTCACTATGGGACCTCAAGCCACACCCTGTAACTGAAAATGAGGAAAAAGGGAAACAATCCCCCACTTCAACCCCACAGCTCTCCATCCAAGGATTCCAAGGTAGGGGTCTTGGATGAAAACCTAGAAAATGTATCAACAATATGATTAGTAAATCAAATAATTGACAGAAGATTTAAGGAAATAGATAAGAGAGCAATTCCAGGAAATGAGAGACCACATACATAAAAAGCTAGACATTCTCAAGAGATGTAGCAGAGCTCTTAAAATTGAAAAATACTGTCAACCAAATCAAAAGCTCATTGGAAGATACTAATGCCAGAGAAAACTCAATAGAAAATAGAACCTCAGTTCTTGAAGAACAAACATCAAATAACAAAGACAGGCTGAGCAACGTTGAGATTAAGGAGGACAGACAAGAAAAGAAACTTATTGTACAAGATCAAAACTTCCAAGTAGTATTTGATGAGATGAGAAGAAATAATGTGAGAGTAATTGAGATTGAAGAAAGCATTGAACAACAAACAAGAGGCATTAAGAACCTTCCAAATGAAATTGCCAAGGAGAATTTTCCCGATATCAGAAATGATCCAGAAAATAAATTCAAGACACCATTAGAATACCAAACAGACCTAATCAAACGAGAAACTCACCGAGACATATCATCTATAAAATGAATACAGAGAAACCAAGGAAAGAATCCTAAACGCAGCCAGGGAAAAATACCAAATTGCATTCGGAGGCAGACCAATTCAGATTACTAAGGATTTCTCAGATCACACAATAAAGGCTAGGAGAGCATGGAATGATATTTTTCAAACTTTGAAAAAAAGCAATATTCAGCCAAAGATATTACACACTGCAAAACTCAGCTTCAGATTGATGGGGAAATTAATACTACAATGATAAATTCAACCTAGCAAGATGAACACACAATCTGCACTACAGAAAATTCTCAAGGACATACTTTATTCAGAGGAACACACATAAACAAAAGAAAGTCAATATGCACAAATCACACCAAAAGGTATCCAAGAAGGTGCAAAACACAGTAAAAACCACAAGGTCAGCGTCCCAGATTCCCATATCTATTCTAGTTCTGAACATGAATGGACTCAATGCCCCAATCAAAAGACACAGATTGGCTTACTGGATCAAAAAACAAAATCCAACAATATGCTGCCTACAGGAGACACACTTCACAATCAAAAATAGACACAAACTGAAGATGAAAGGTTAGTAAAATGTCTACCAGGTTTGTGGCCCAAAAAAGCAAGCTGGCATTGCAATTCTAATATCCAATAAAGTTAATTTTGATAAAAAATAGTCCGAAAGAACAAAGGAGGTCATTATGTCATAGTTAAAGGAACAATTCATCAAGAAGATGTAATGATACTTAACATTTATGCCCCTGATTACAACCCTCCCAAATACATGGAGATAGTACTCAAGGACCTTAAACCCCCCATCGATCTCAACACAATAATACTGGGGGACTTTAATACACCATTATCAACAATAGAGAAATATTCAAAGCAAAAAATCAACAAAGATATCTCTAACATAAACAACTCTATTAATCAACTGCACTTAACAGACATTTACAGAATATTCCATCCCAAATCAGCTGAGTTTACCTTCTTCTCAGCAGCTCATGGATACTTTTCCAAAATAGACCACATTCTGGTCCACAAAGTTAACCTTAACAAATACAAAAAGTTGGTATAGTCCCATATATCCTGTCAGACCACAATGCTATTATTTAGCAATTAACAGCAAGAACAACAACAGAAACTACACAAATAGTTGGGAATTTAATAATACCATCTTACAAAAAATTGGATAAAAGAGGTAATGAGAACAGAAATCAAGAAATTCTTGGAAATGAATAAGAATGATGAAAACATATCAAAATCTCTGGGATAGTATGAAAGCATTCTTAAGAGGTAAATTTATAGCATTGAGTCCCTTCATCAAAAATCAGGAAAGAGCCCAAATGAATAGACTTATGCTCCAACTCAAATCCCTACAAAAAGAGGAACAATTCAATCCCAAACCTAATAGAAGACAGGAAATAACTAAGATCAGAGCTGAAATCAATGAAATTGAGAACAAAAAATAAATACAAATTATCAACAAAACAAAGAGTTATTTCTTTGAAAAAATAAATAAGATCGACAGACTCCTTGCCAACCTCACCAAAAGGAAGAATGAAGTGAAGCAAATCAATGAAATAAAAAACAAAAATGGAGATATCACCACTAACTCAACCAAAATCCAGAGGATTATCAGCACTTATTTTGAAAAATTATACTCTAACAAGTTTGAAAATATGGAAAAAATGGAAAATTATCTTGCTAGACACAACATTCCCAAATTAACATGAGAGGATGTTGAAATTTTAAACCAACCAATCTCAGGTAGCAAAATTGAAACAGCTATCAAAGTCCTTCAAAAAAAAATATCCCAGGACCTGATGGATTCATGGCAGAATTCTACCAGGTCTTTAGAGAAGAATTAACACCAATCCTTACAAGCTTTTTTCATGAAATTAAAAGGGTTTGAACCCTCTCAAACACTTTTTATGAAACAAATATTACACTGATACCAAAACCAAAGACAAGAAAAACCCAACATCAAGAAAACTATAGACCAATTTCCCTGATGAACATGGATGCAAAAATCCTTGATAAAATTCTAGCTATCCAGATCCAAAAATACATCAAAAAGATAATACATCATAATCAAGTGGGCTTTATTCCAGGATTGCAGGGCTGTTTCAATATATGGAAATCAATAAATGTAATTCACCACTTAAACAGAAATAAAAATAAAAAATCATATAATCATCTCAATTGACACAGAAAAGGCCTTTGATAAAATTCATCACCCATTTATGCTCAAAACTCTAGAGAAGATAGGGATCAAAGGAAGATTCTTTAATTTTGTAAGAGCCATTTACAACAGATCCATAGCCAAGATTATGCTTCATGGAGAAAGATTGAAAGCATTTCCACTGAATTCAGGAATAAGACAAGTATGTCCACTTTCACCACTCTTACTCAGTATAGTCCTTGAAAGCTTAGCCAGAGCTATCAGACAAGAGAAGGAAATCAAAGTAAATTTGAATAGGAAAAGAGGAAGTCAAGATGTTTCTATTTTCTGATGGCATGATCCTATACTTAGGAGACCCAATAAGCTCAACCAGAAGACTCTCAGAGCTTATAAACGATTTCAGCAAAATGGCTGATTATAAAAATCAACACTTATAAATCATTAGCTTTCCTATACTTCAGCAGCAAGTCCACTGAAGAAGAAATCAGGAAGTCAGTCCCATTCACAACCTCCTCAAAAACAATAAAATACTTGACCATCAATCTAACAAAGGATATTAAGGACCTCTACAGTGAAAACTATCAAACATTAAAAAAAGAAATTTCAGGGGGCTGGAGCGGTGGCTCAGCGATTACAGTTTTTGCCCAACATGCGCAAGTATACAAGTTCAAACCCCAGCACCCACATACATATTTAAGTGTCAGAGCAATGAAAGCCATGTGAAAAACAATTGATTCTCTCTCTCTCTCTCTCTCCTTCTCTCTTAAAAAAAAAAAGAAAGAAAATTTTTAAAAAAATTTTCAGAAGACCTGAGCAGATGGAAAAACATTCCATGTTCTTAGTTATGCAGAATCAATATAATCAAAATGGCTATTCTATCAAAAGCCCTATATAGATTCAATGCAATCCCCATCATGATATCAATGTCATTCTTCATGGATATAGAAAAAGCAATTCTTAAATTCATATGGAATAACAGAAGACCCAGAATAGCCAAAACATTACTAACCAAGAAAGAGGAAGCAGGAGGTGTCACAATTCCTGACCTAAAAATATTCTATAGAGCTATAGTAACAAAAACAGTGTGGTATTTGTATCAAAACAGAAATGAAGACCAAGGAACAGAATAGAAGATACTGAGACAAACCCTCATTCTTTAACCATTTGATATTTGACAAAGGGGGCAAAAAACATAGTATGGAAGGAGGACAGCTTATTCAACAAATGGTGCTGGACAAACTGGTCAGCCATATGCAGTCAGCTGAAATTGGATCCTTACCTCTCACCCTGGACAAGAATCAAATCAAAATGGTCCAGGATCTGAAAATTAAACCAGTAACTTTACAATTTCTTGAAGAAAAAGTAGGATCAACACTCCACAACATAGGTGTCGGCACTGCCTTCCTTAAGAAGACTCCCATAGCGCAAGAAGTGAAGTCAAGAATAATGAATGGGATGCCATTAAAAGCCAAGAATAATGAATGGGATGCCATTAAATTTAAAAGCTTCTGCACAGTTAAAGAATTAGTCAAGAGTGTCAAGAGAGAACCTATGGAATGGGAGAAAATCCCATTAGTCCTCAGACAGAAGACTAATAACCAGAATATATAAAGAACTCAAAAAACTGAACACCAAAACCACAAATAATCCAATCAAAAAATGGGCTAGGAAGCTAGATAGAAATTTTTCAATGGAGGAAGTCCAAAAAGCCCATAAATATATGAGAAAATGCTCTACATCACTACCAATCAGAGAAATGCAAATGAAAACTTCATTGAGATTCCACCTCACTCCTATTAGAGTAGCAAAAAGGAAGAATATGAAAAATAACAGATGTTTCCAGCAAAGCTGAGTTCTTTGTGCTGATGTAAGTGACTTGATTCACAAGCAGAGTTAGCCTTTGAAATAAACAAGTCTGATAGAACTAGACACTCAAAGCATTTCAACGGAGTAGCCATGGTTTTCTTTGTCCTCCTCCTCCTCTCCTTCCTCCTAGTTTTTCCTTTCTTCCTCTCACTTCTCCTTTCTCTTCATTTATCTTCCTTCTCCTCTTTCTTTAGTGCGTCCAGTGATTCATGGTTATTAATATTCAAATATAGCCACACTTCCTCAGCCAAATACTAATTTTTCTTTCTGATATTTTAGATGGACCATATTACTGCTGCATCTGTGAACAGAGATAACAGACTGGCGTCAGCTTTTTGTAGCTGCTTTTTCTTGGATGTCAGATTCCTGCATCTTTCTAAAAGAATAAGTAATTGTGGAGCAGATTTCTAAATTATGCAATAAGCTTGTGTAACACACCATGAGGTACTCCGCTCTGGACACATGAAAATGAGAAGCAAAGTCCCTGCCCTCCACAATCCCTTGGAGAGGCAATCACACAGTCTGCATGACAGAAATGGAAACAGCATCACAGATATGAACAAAGGACCTGGGACTGTAGAGGAGGTGGCAACTGGAGCAGCTGTTCCCAATGTCATCTATCAGTTGTAGATAAGATTTTGAAATATTTCTATACTGTCCTCAGTGTCCTGTTGGAATGTATCCATGCTGGTGATGCTCACCTATAATCCTAACAGCTCAGGAGGCTAAGGCAGGAGGATCACAAGTTCAAAGCCATCCTCAGCAACTTATGAAGATCCTAAGCAATTTAGCAAGATCCTGTCTTAAAATAAAATATTATAAAGGGCTTAGTAAGTGGTGTATTGGTTATATGCCCCTGAGTCCAATCCCCCATACCAAAAAAAAAAGAAAAGAAAAAGGAAAACAATGTATCCACTTTCTCTGGCATGGTTTTCCTACCAAAGAGGATTTTACAGACTCAAATCAAGCATAATGCCACCGTTAGTATTCTTAAGGCTGAAGGATCCTTTTTCTTGAATTTTCCCTCAGGTGTCTCCTTGGTTAATTTAAACTCCATGAAGTTTCTGACTTCATAGACATATGCAGCAATAAAGTTAAATAGGTTGTTAGATGAATTTAAAAAAGTGATTCCAGATTGTAGACTTAGAAAGATTAGGATGAACCGGGGAAAAGGTGGTCAACAGCTCTTTCAGAAATACATTAATGTGTCCAAATCTACTATCTGTGCAATCATGTCTCAATTTATATATCATATGCCTTATATGCCATCTTAGAATTTGAACTATGAATCAACATTTGAGTCCAATTCTATTTCAAATGGACCCCATGGCAATTTAAAGAAATAATTTTTAGAAAATTTGCTTGTAAGGCAGACTCTTTTATAATGTGAATCATCACTTTCTCACTTCATGTCTTGTAAGTTGGAGTTTATCAAGTTGCTTAATGAAAGGCAAACTGCACCATATATTTTATATAAAAAAATAAGTAGTATTAGAAAAAGGAGGTATGCTGGCATACTTTATCTTTATATACAGTTTGGTCCCTGGGTTCAGAGAATCAGTATTTCTAGCCTTAATAACTTGTACCGGGTAGTAGTCCAGTATCCCAGAAAATAGACAAATTACAAAGGGGAGAACTCTTCTTCCTAATTTAAAAAAATACATGTATATACACATATTTATATACATACATATATATATATACACACACATGGATATACACACATGCACGTATATAGAACATACACATATCATCTAAGGCAACACTTCTCAAACTTTAATACACATGAGTCACCTGGATTTTGTTAAAATATAGATTCTGATTCAGGGGCTCTGAGCTGAAGCATGAAGTTCTGCATTTCTAACAGATTCTTAGGTGATGGTGCCAAAGCCACTGCTCCCATACTTTCAGCAGCAAGGAACTAAAGGAAGTGACTGGAATAGATGGTTAGAAGCAGACTGCGTACTGTGTGGCATCTCAGCAACTTGAATGTCCAGGAAAAATATCTTTGAGGTCTCAAAATATTATCAGTGAGGGGGGAAAGACAGAAAAACAGGGCTTCACAGACATTATTTCTTGTTCTTTCTGTTTCTCCTACTGCACTCCCATCCCCACCCTGACTTTGCAGGGAGGGCTCCGTTTGGAGCAGGGAGTCAGCTCCTGTACCATTTCTGGCACGGTCTTCATATTTCATAACGTCAGTGAAAAAGAAGGGCATACAGGGAGTGGTCAAAGGTTTCAGCTTTGATCTCATGCAATCATTCCACTGAGCCACCCTATGCTCACTCTTCACAGCAAAATCAATGCAATGCCTTTTACTCTGGCTCTCTCCCTCTCTTGAGATGTCTCTGGAACAATAGTAAAGACTGGATATGTAAAGTTTTTCCTTTGAACTAAGGCAAAGGGAGCACATAAGCCCAAGAATACCTTTGAGCTCTAAGCACTATGTCAACTTTGAAACTAACTATGAGGCTATAGTTCTATATTTTTAGAAACTCATATTTACTGAAAAATTGTAGATAAACCATTGAACCAATATTTTAAAAGCCATGGCCCAAATTAAGGCCCATAAAGAACTTTCTTTTACTTGATCCTTAGGATAATTTTTAATACCTTCGTTTCCTAAATAGTTGAAGAGTAAGTTCCACCTCTTGCCATTATAAGCCTTCCATTTCCACATGATTTAGAGAACTCCTTAAAACCACAAAGCAGTCACAACATTCACCAGGATTTAGCTTCCAATCAACAGAGATCGTCATCAAAAAGAATATTCAAAATCAAAATATTGCCACTTAGAAACTGCAGATAACTCTTCTCCAAGCTGGAAAAAAGAAAAAGAAAAAATCTTGAAGTGGGAAAATAAATCAGTGTAACAGAATTGTTTTTTCAAAGATACATCAGGCAAAAGTAGCATGAGAGCAAAATTTCTTGCAGATTATCCTACTTTTATTTCTTCTTTAAAAATCTCCTTTTGTATGATAAACATATTTTTCTTCAAAGGAAAATCAGGACACACAAAATAATTTTGGAATCTATAAAATCACTTTAAGGGAAAGTATAACTATTACAAGAACACATGTATTTGCTTAGGATATTAATATTGTATATGTTAATAAAATTTAGATGCTTTTAAATATGAATAATATACAGAGAAAAACAGGGGAATATAATTTTTAGGTTACAGTTTTACTAATGTGGTCTTTATATAGAACATTCTGGGTGTATTTCAACAGATAAGACATACCTGCCCTCTGGTGGAAAGATGGGATTAGCAGGGTGGGCTGGCTATTCTGGCTCCTGAAGAGAAATTTGCCTTCGACTAGAGAGACATCTATATCAAACTAGCAAAAGAGTATGAGTCTACCCTGACTAGAGATTTCATTCATGCTAGGAAGAATACTCATCTGGGTATGTTGTTCAGGTTTATTGGGTAGGCTCTGCAGAGATAAAAGATACCAGAGACAGGAGGAATGTGGAACACTTGGATAGGACTTCACCCTTCAAGAAGTCATTAGGCTGCAACATCATTGTTTCTAATTGCTGTGTAGAATTCCATGGTATAACTCATCACTCATCTGTGGAGGCTGGAACTAGACCCTGGCCATTGAGAGAGGTGGTCTAGTATCAAGTGTTAAATCCAGATAAGGTGTAATGTTATACAACATAGTACATTTTTAGAGATATTGTGGGAAGGGGAAGGGAGGGCTAAGGGTGGGTAATTGGGGGGGCACTCCTGGGGGTAATTCTAATATCCAGAATCTATACACATTTTATATTATTTTGTGAAAAACTTGTATGGTTGTTCTATAATAAATCTTTCAATAAAAAAAAAGAAGTCATTAGGCCCAAATGCTGTGTCCCCTGATTCACCAGGAAGGGTAATTTTACGTATTGCAGGTATTGTCATCAAGATGGTTCTCCGGTCTTATGTTGGGATCTTACAAAACTTAAAGCTCATTATAAAAAGCGAAAGGTTTATTTTTAGTATTATTTTGGAAACAAAAAGTAGACCTGCTCTAAAACCAAGGGGAAAAGACATATAGCTGGGGAAAGGGTGGGCCCTCACTTCATCTGCCACCACCCAGGGCACTGTCAGTCACATAAAGGGGTGGGGCATGGAGTCCCTCTAGCCTTCTCAGTGTTGTGCAGGGCAACAGCTTCAGGGCCCTTTGGAGTTGGAACAGCAACCTTCAGGGGTGAAGAGCACACACTGATACCAAGAGCAGATCAGCCGGAAGCAGCACTGCAACCGACACAGCAAGGAGCCACACCAGAGTCCCAAATCACCAATGTCCTTGGCAGAGAATATCAGGATATTTTGTCAATGAGAAGGAAAATAAGGAAGCCTTATAATGGCTGATGCCACTGGGCTCATGAGCAACAAGAGGGTCTCTCTGGGGAGCCCTGGAAATAACATACTGTTAGAGATCCTGAAAATGTAGGATAGGAAAGAACCCCAAAAGTTGTAATTACACTAATTTTTTAAGCAAGCAGGGATGGCCTGGTAAAGGAACTTACCTCTGTCTTGTGCGTAATATAGAAACTTACCATGAATCTCCGTTACTCAACATAAATATCCTGGCTGAGGAAAACAGCAACAGTTCTGATGAACGAACATAGATAGAAAATGAAGGATCACCAGGTGCTATGACACACACCTTTAATAATCCCAGCAATTTGGGAGGCTGAGGCATAAGGATGGCATGTTCCAGGTCAGCCTCAGCAACTTAGTGAGACCTTGTCTCAAAATAAAAACTAAAGTTAGGGAAAGGGGAGTTATCTAATGGTAAAGCCCCACTGGGTGCAATCGCCAGTACCAAAAAGAATGAAGAAAAAGAGTAATCACTCACAAGGCCCTGAATTCTATTTCTAGAACCACAAAAAGAAACAGAAAGAGGCTAGGGTAAGTGAAATGGTTTAGTTAAGAATGAACCATACAAGAAAATCTTCAATGGTCGAAACCTGAAACATGCAAGAAACCAGTCAGCATCTTCGTTGTATTTAATTCCCACAGTGGAAACTCACCTTTGGTTTGTACATTTCACGTGGCTGTTCCACTTGGAGATCTGATTGTTCCCTTCTCTGAATTCTTTCTCGTCACACCTGTGAATCTTTCCATGCTACTTTATAAATGCTATTTCCCTCCTGATGTCTGGCACAAACTAAGGGACTGATAAATTTGAAAAAAAAAAAACATGTTTCTACAAGTGAAATATTTTCCCAACCAAGCCATTTTTAAAACTCTATGTCATAGAAACCAAATTTCACTTCATTCCTCATGTTTTTTATATCTGTTCCTTCAACATTAAAAGGACATCAGGAGTATCCCAGGAATCACACACATCAAAATTATCACATGCTAAAATTCACATCCATCATTTGTGCATAATATAAATTTTCTAAAATGCCCCTGCAGTATTTTTAACATCAAAATCAAAAAACCAAACAAAAATTTAAATCCCCCCAGTTTATTTTTTTTTTAAAGAGAGAGGGACAGGAAGGAGAGAGAGACAGAGAGAGAACCAATTTTATTTAGTTTTTCATGTGGCCTCCAGTGTTCCAAGACTTCATTGTGTAAATGGTGCTGGGGTTTGAACTCGTATACTCGCACATGTCAGGCAAGTGCTATAACCACTGAGCCACTGCTCCAGCCCAAATCCCCCCAGTTTAATTATCTTCTCTCACACTATTTCCACCTACATTTTATTCCCTGTTAATGGTAGGGCCATATTCTCCCAGTCACCCAGTGTTAAAACCTCATTTTTTCCTGAATTCTTCCTTTCCCTGTTGCTTACCTCCCACATGCAGTCTCCAGATTTTGTTTGGGTTTTATTTTCCCTTCACAAAGTCTCTTGCAAACATCTTTTATTCCATTCCATCTGCCACTGCCCTATGTAAGATGTTAGGACCTTAAGTTCAGAAAACTGCAAACTTCTGCTGCACCTCAGGTTCTCCCTGCTACAATCAGGAAATGTTGTACGGTTAACCTTTATTTAAAAAAATAAAAACACTATACATGAATAAATATTTATTTTCTTTTGAGCAAAACATTTCACTCAGTACTATCATTGATCCCTCATTCCTGGAGTAAAATCTCCAAATGTTCTCGCTTGACAACCAGAGTTCTCTCCCACTTGATGTTCACCCACCACCCGGGTATCATGCCACCACATCACCACCTTCCATGAGCCAGGCAGGTGGATCTGCTCTCTGTCCTCTGTACAAACCGTCTAATCTGCCACCATCACATTCATGCCCATGCCCTTTCCATGCTTCAACATTTTCTCTCACCAAGAAAACACTCCTCTCTCTTCCAGGCCTATGTCAAGTCTTTCGTCTTCAGAGACTGTAACTGTGAACCCTCTGGTCTTGTAGCGATTACTTTCCCCTCTGAACCTAGAACATCTATAGTCCACATTACACTTCCAACAGTCTTCCTTGTTGGGACCACATATCCCACTGTGGGACAATCCTGTTTTGCACCTGGATTCCTGGTGAGATATTCAATAGTGTCCCCCTTCACACTCAAAAATGGTCTCAGTGTAGATGATGAAAGACAATTACCCTGCTCATCAAACCTACCTCTTTGAAAATCCTACCTCCCTAGCTGGATGACAAGTGGCTCAATGACCAGACTCTGTCTCATTCCTCTGAGACCTTCTGCACATACCACTCCATGGGAAGAGTTTGAATAGCATTTGAAAATCAACTGCTCTTACTCTCCTTGACTACTTGCTTATAAACAGATAATTCACTGGGAACTATCTACCCTATTCCCCACCATCCCTACACATGTACACATACACACAAGCACACACACTCCCATATCACAGTGCAGAGTCTAAACTCCTTCCAAAGACAGCATCCTACTCTGCTCTTCACTCCAGCTGGTGGGTGGGGTGGGGGCTATTGTGCCTTAAAGAGCACAGAACCACACTGCTAGAAGCCACTAGGAATTGGCCTGATGCAAAAACAGAACAAAGTTTGTCATTAATGATGCTCTTTTCCTCTTTTAGCATATCCATTGCCTTCTTCATTATCAAAATAATTAATGAACCCCTACCATATGCTGGACACTAGGCAATATACTGTGGACTCAGAAAAAACAATTCAGGCTTTCCCTCTAGGAACTTGGAATCCAGTGGCAAAAAACACCCAAATAATCAGTGTGTACACAATACACACTTCTGAGAAATGCATCATGTACTAAGGAAACCCAGAGGAGACAGTAGCTAATTTTGATCAATCTGCTTGGGTGAGTTGGTTGAAGGTTTCCCAAAAGTGAATAAAGAAATAGGAAAGAAAGTTTCACCAATAAAATCTCAAGAAAAATGCCTTGGAAACTTTAACCAATTAATGATGTATGGAACATTCCAGGCATGGCAGCCAGATGTGGGGGGAGAATGGGCAAAAAAACCAGGTTGGAAATGCAGAATAGAGCTAGATAGAGTCTGGGATAACAGGCTAAGAGGTTTGGGCTTTATGTTAGAAGCAAAGAAGAAAACAGTACAGTTCTATTAAGTTGGGAGATGATATGACTGGATTCATGCTTTAGATTGCAAGCCCTTCCAGAGAACTCTATAATTCATATATTCAAATGGTTAAAGGGTGCTTTCCTGTAATGAGAGGTTGGATGGGGAAGCTGTCTTTGCAGAAAAGATACACCACTATATTCAGAGTGTGTGATTATGTTAGATGGCTTGATGGGAGTGATGGTTTCATGGAGATTACGAAGAAGCTGAAGTGCTCTCTACCAATTATCATTTAGTACCTATCACGTATATACTTTTACTGGTTGCATTTCCAGGAGAGAGAAGCAAAAGCAGGTGATACAAAAAGGAGGCTCAGGATGATAAGTTTGGTTTTGGACATGCTAAATTGCAAGTGTTTGCAGCAGTTCCAGATGGAAAAATTCCATTGTTTATAACACTATCATCAGTGTTAAACAAAAGGGAAAGACTTATCCCAGAGACAGAGATTGGGAGTGTTTTCAGCATCTAAGTACTAACCGGAAGCATGGGAAGGGATGATGTCATCTAGGGAAAGGCTGAAGACGAAAATGAAATGGATCCAAGCATTGTTGAAGAGGCACCATGAAGGGAGGGTGGGGGCTGCAAAAGAGGTGTCATCCGTCATGTCAATCAATCGGAGCCCAGGCAAGAATCCAGGACCACAATCAGGGTGCCAGGATGGAGGCACAAGGTTGTGAGGGAAGAGGAGGCGAGATGTGGTACCTGTCTCAAATTTAGGAGGTTGACCAAGGAAAATGAGCCAGAGAGTGACAAGAAAGCACACCACAAATGTTTGACAGCACCCAGTGCTTGGCGAGATCATACAGAACTGCAGGCTGGAAGGGGGGGTGCTGGAATTGGGACATTTCTGATTTAACTGATGGAGCAGGGCAGTTCTGAGGGGGTTAAGGAGCATGAGGTGGAGCTGAAATGACCTCAGTGAGAGGAGCCAGGTCCTAAAGAAAGTCCTAGAGTTTTTCCCCCACACACTGCAATGTCACCAAGGAATCTCAACAGAATTGCCCATCCCAGCCTGTCATTTTAGTGTGTCCTGCACTTTTAACCTTCTTTCTCACACACCTGAACACCAGGCCTAAAATTCAACTACCCTTTAATAACACAATGAAAGAAGTTAGGAATTTTCAAATTTGAAAGATAAAGGCCAAAAGGGCATAATGCATACAGAAAGAATACATACAACCCCCCAAAACCAAGGGCTCTAAAGGAAATATAAAAGTGGGAGGGGGCAGTTAAAGAGAGGCAAAATGACAGCAGGCCTTTGCCCACCCCAGGAGGGAGCTTTGAAAGGACAGTGGGAGGGGGAACCTCTTAGGTTCAAACAGAAAAGGTAAAGAGCATCATATTTTAAAAGCAGCAATACCAGTGCTAAATTTCAAATTAGAGCTGCCTTTGATTGCAAATGCTTAAACTTATATTAAAGGGAAATGGCCATCAAGGGGATTGCTTCTGAAGGCAGGCTCAGCATGAAGTAATAGGATGGTTCCCTCATTAGAATGAGATAGAGACAAAGCTATGATTGAAACCTTAACAATCCAGCTCCAGGCCCTGAGTGTCATTCTTTACACTGCACTGACCCCTAGAGGTATTCCCTTTCATGCTCAGTGTGCTATGCACTTGACCCAAGGGAAAATAAACAAATAAAAGAAGGTGCAGTGTTGCTTTACCTTCTTGCAATCAGAAAGCATATGAAGAGAGAAGCACCATCCCATGGCCAGGACTATCAACCATCTTAACAGAAGCAAACTTTATCCTGAATTTCTCACGGCCTAAGTGCCAACAGTTAAGCTTTTTACAATATGGACAGGTTGGAAAAAAGTGCTTGCCTTTTGTATGTGCATCTTGAGTTTCCTCCCCAGGGCAACAGCTGAGACCTTAGGCCCACTGCCAACATACCTAGGTCCCTCCTAATACAGAGAAGGAAGTGGGACGTCACAGTCCTGTCTGAAGCCCAGGTGGCCTGAATTACCTTTTCACTTGTCACCTCATTTAATTTCCTGCCCATAGGAGAAGGTAGAATCCCCAAAGTGCCCTGCATCACACTAAGTTGAAACACAGCACAGTGTGCAAAAACTAGCTGATTTCTTGCTACAGGATGGGGTAGGAGCGGGGGTGATGGGTCAAGTCCAATCCTCGAAAGAGTCTTAATGGCATACTTCTGGCAATGAAGAGCTTGATTTTTAACTCACAGACCACCCAGGGATCTACCTCCAAATAAAGAGAGAAGAGGACATCAGGCACAGGGAACATTGGAGAAGCCAGGATTCCCAGCCTGTAGGTGTTACCTGGGGACAATTTTGAGGGTGAATGTCCAGGATTCCATAGCACCTAAGCCTTTTAATGGCAGACAGTCCAGAGCAGTAAAAGATCCAAGAGGTTCTGATACATGTGCTCTAAAATGTAAATGATCCACAATTATGGTGGGAGAATCAGCATAATGTCATATATAGGGATAAATGGAAATGTAAAGGCCTTTGGAAATAATAGGTCAAAAACAATAGCTATAGCTCTGTTCTCTCTAAATATCATGTGTACACTTTTTCTATCCTTGAAGCAGCCAAACCTACCTAAAGAAGCCCTGCCCTTCCAGGACGGTAGCTCTGGCTTAGAAGTGACTTCGTTTGCATCTGGTCCAGCATAGCAGTTCAGGGTTCCCTGATTGGAACTGGATGAACAGGACAATGCTCCTGGAAGGGAGGCCAAGGGCTATGAGCTGGAGAAGCCAGCTCAGGTCTATGTTCCTTGTACTCAGATGGCCTCTGTGTGAACAGGCAGGAGCTTGATGAGATTCCTCATCAGTTTTCCTCTGATAGTAATGGTCTCATCTACAAAAGAGTAACTCTAAAGCTCCTTTTCTCTTCCATGGTAATCCTTAACGTCTCAAACAAGCCAGTAAGCCTGAAAAATACAATCTCAGTTAAATCTCTATCTCAGTGGACTCCAGAAGAAGCATTTTTAAATCTGTATTTACATGGATGAATATCCTTCTTTTTAAAAGTGAATTACTACAAGGTGAATTACTACAAGGAGAAGGAGTTATATCTGATCTAGACATTTGATTGACACCATAAATAAAAACATGGAAAGTAATTCATTGAACATTCTTATGGCCAAACCAGTTGCCTGTTGCATGAAAATTATAGTTATGCCTTACACACTGGCCCAAGCACTCTTTTCTGGAATTTCAAGCCATCTTTACTACCAAAAATCAAATCATTAATTGGGCAGTGATCTGATTTAATGGGTGAGTTCACTGAAATAATTGGATTGACAGTTTCCATAGATGAGAAGTTCACTCACACACCATCTTTTCCCCATTAGTATGTCATGAATTACTCCAATAAATTCAAAGACCATCATAATTAGTCACAAAATATTCCAATTTCCAACTGCAGTTGTCACTCAGAAAGTATGCCAAGAAGCTAAGCAAAAGAACTTCATAAATATGTAAGCCGTTGTCAAATGAGCCACCTCACTACTGGCAACCTTCTCTCTGAGGAGCTCCCATTTTCATTTACTTAAGGAATTCTGATACAGTTCCAAGACACACAGAACTATTTATGCCTCAAAATCTTTTCCCCACACATACATTGAGTTTTGAAAAAGCTGGTTGCCAATTGTAAGGCTTCATAGCTGCATATGTAATGTCCAAAAAACCAAGAGAATGCAAATTTTTCCCAATTACAGAAATTTGCTATTTGTGCTTAATTTTTTCTCAGCTGGGTTTTGTTAGTTAAGCAATTTTTGCCCAAGGGAATTGGAAGGTAAAAGTAAGTGGAGAGAAGGTAGCCAAGAAGAGACATCAAAGCAAGTGATGACTGGCTAACCACTGACCCCACCCCAGCCCAAGACAAGGCAAGAGGAATTGCTCCTTTAATTTAATCTTTTGACCTGGAAATTACAGAATGTTCTATTTAAAGAAGCCCAATGATAATACTACATCAAACCCTCAGTATCCAAGGGAGATTGGTTTCAGGACCCCTGTGGATACCAAACTCCTAGTTCAAATCCCGTACATAAAATGGCATAGTATTTGCATAGAATATGCACACCCTCCAATATACTTTATTTTTTTAATTTATTTTTATTAGTGCATTATAGTGTTACATAATGTTGGGATTAGTTGTCACATATTCCTAGATGCACACAAATTGTATTCAGCAATACAATTTGTTCAGTATCCCCCTCCACATCCCTCTACCTCCCTCCTCCTGTCCCCTGATCCCAAATATACTTTAAATCATCTGTAGATGTGAATAATACCAGCTACTAGTAAATGCTACATAAATAGTTGTTATAGTGTATTGTTTAGGAAATAGTGACAAGGGAAAAAAGTCCATGCATGTTTAGTACAGACACAATTATTTTTTCCCAACAATTTTTTATCTCTGGTTGAATCTATGGATGCAAAACCGCAGATTCAGAGAGCCCAAGGGAAAGTAAAAATTGTATTAAGAATTTATTTTATCCCCTTTAAAATTTCAGGTCAACGGAAAGTGGCTATAACATTGTAGGAAGGCTGATAAAGTTAAAGATTGTTATTCATATTATTAAAATGATCACTGGATGTTATTCAATTTAGAAGCAATTACTATTGTCCATACCTTCTAGAAGGGTTTAACTTTTAGAAGGTCTGATGGTAGAAATACACAAAATTATTGATTGCATAGAGGTAGAGGATTCTAACAAGGACAGTAAGTGTGACCTGCATGCACAGCAAAGGCTTTCATTTTGCTTTCAAAGTCCTTCTCATTGTGAGTTTTGGGTAAAAAATGTAAGTTATGCCAACTTGTGAAGATCATTGATTCTATGTGTGCAAATACTATGACTTGAAATTCTCATGTATTAGATGAGAAAGGAGATCAGTGAAGGCCAGTGGTTAGTGCTCTTAAATAAGACCACCTGGATACATATTCTGGATCTGCCATTTCCTAACACTATTACCTAAAATTACTTAACCTTTGTGTACCTCAATTTCTTCATCTGTAAATATTATCTGCTTCACAGTTGTGAAGATTAAATGAGTTCACATTTATGAAACACTTAAAATAGTGTCTAGTACATTAGAAGATCTGTGCAATGAGATAGACACACACACACACACATTGATTATACTGACAAACATTGAAGTGATCATTATTTATAGGAAAGGTTTTATGAGATTAACCAGAAGAAAACACTTTACATCAGTATTTTAGTCTGCTTTCTGTTACTGTAACAAAATACCTTAAGCTGGGTACTTTTAAAAATGAGGTTTATTTAGCTCACAGCTGTGACCTTTGGAAGTCCAAACAACATGATGCCGGCTCTTACAGGAATCCCTTGGCTGCATCACTTCATGGTTGACAACATCACGGGGGAAGCCCTGTGGGAAGGTGAGATGGGGCGTGCACTGTGTATGCATCCTCTGATTTCTCTCTTCTTAAAAAGCCACCAATATTCAATAATGGGAGCTCCACCCTCATGATCTTGTCTAATCCTAACCACCTCTCAAAGGTGATCAGTCTGTTTAAGACGCTTCCCTCTAACTACTTCACAATGGGGATTAAATTCTAACGTGAGTTTCTGAAAAGGCGAGCCATATTTAAGCCATTGCAATCAACCATTAGAGGCTAACATTTTTGAACCACCAACCCTTGAAAAACCTGTTTTATTTAGCATTTCCTTGTTGTAACTAAAAGACCTGACAAGAGCAACATAGATGAGGAAAAGTTTATTTTGGTTCACAGTTTCAGAGGCTCAGTCTGTGGTCGGCCAACTCCATTGCTCTGAGCCCAAGCTGAGGCAGAATGCTGTGGCAGAAGGGCATGGTAGAGCAAAGAGGCTCAGAACATGTAAAGCAGGAAGCATAGAGTGCTCTGCTCACCAGGGACAAAACATAAACCCAAAGGCACACCCATAGTGACCCACCTCCTCTAGTCACACCCTACCTGCCTAGAGTTGCCACCCATGATCCGTATCAGTGGATTGATCCACTGATTAGGTTAAAGCGCTCATGCCTAATCATTTCACCTCTGAACATTCTTGCATTGGCCCACGCAGCTTTGAGAGGACACCCCATATCCAAACCATAACAGAGCCCAGTGGAAAAGCACTCATTATGTAGACAGAGCACAGTTAAGTCCAGGAGACAGCTTCAGCATGTTTCTGGACTCCAAGTAATCCATGAGCTTTAGAGAAGAAGGCTGGAATTAGGGGGTTGGGGGATTCAGCTCAGTGGCAGAGCACTTGCCTAGCATGCACAAGGCCCCGAGTTCAGTCCTCAGCCCTGAAAAAAAAAAAAAAAAGAAGGCTGGAATTAAATCAAAATGATACATACAGTAAAAATATGCTGTTGCAAGGAATTTTTATATAAATTCCAACAAATGTCCACAGCTAAGATGTGGTACCAAATATTTAGTATGAGGTAAATTTTGGTTCTCCACAAATTCATATGTTGAAGTCCTAACCTCCAATAAATAGCTAAGATCTTTTATTTATTTTTTCAGTGTGAGGATCAAGCCCGGGACCTTGCACATGCTAGGCACATGCTCCAACACTATCCACACCCATCCAGATCTAGTTGAAAGAGATAATTAAGTGAAAATTAGGTCATTGGGTATTTCTAATCTAATATTGCTAGTGTCCTTAGAAGAAGCAATTAGGGAGGCTGGAATGGTGGCTCGGCAGTTTCAGTGTTTGCCTGGCATGCACAAGTATATGAGTTCAAACCCAGCACCACATACACAATGAAGTGTCAGAGAAACAAAAGCCACATGAAAAACTAAATAAAATTTATTCTCTCTTTTTCTTTCTCTTACTGTCCCTCTATCTTTAAAAGAAGGAGGAGGGGGAAAGGAGGAGGAGGAGGAGGAGGAACAGCAGGACATAGCCAGATACAGAGGGAAGACCATGTGAAATCCTGAGGAGAAGCCAAGGAGAGATGCCTCAGAACACCTGCTGACACCTTGATCCTGGACTCTGAGCCTCCAGAACTATGGGAAATAAGTGTGTATTGTTTAAGTCACCCTCTCATACTTGCCCAAGCAGCCTTAGCAAACTAACTCCTAGGGTAGGATAAACAGGGAGAACAAGGAAATACACTGTGTTTAAGGGTGAAAAGTGACCAGAAATGAGGATGGATGCTTCTTCCTTTATACCTTGAAGAATAGATATAGGGAGCGGGGGGATGAACAGTAAACTCTACTGAAATTGCTATTATGAATTCTGCTGAGACTTTGTTTTTAAATACTACATCCCTTAAAGCTCCAAAAATAGTATAATGAGATAAATAGCTGTGAGAATGTCCCAACAAGCCAATAAATACAAAGTTTTCATCACCAGATAAATTCAACCTTGTGAAAGATTTCATAAGCAAGCCCTCACAGCACCAACAATGATGTAGGTACTTACATTGGTGGATGCTTTTTTGTTTAAAATAACAGTCTTGGCTAGAAAGAAGAGACAGCGTTTCCCTGTACAATATGCTTAGTTCTCATCATAAGTAATTAAGAGTAAGGGCAGGTTGAGTTTCAGGCAGACAGCACATGAATGTTAACACCACATGGGGGTTCAAGGAAAATAAGAACAAGCATGATTCTGTGAGCCAACCCTGACTGTTTTACCTCTCTTGGAACATGTACTAAAATGAAGCAAAGCAATGGATTCTGTGCTGTTGATGGATATGAGAAAAGGGGAGGGGAGAGGAAAGGAGGAAAAAGGGGGAGAGGAGAGGAAAGGAGGATATCCCCATCACATAAGGGCTGCCCTTTGATCCAGCCTGGGTAATAATCACATCCAAGGTCTGGAAAAGAATCAGAATAAGAAGTCTGAAAGACTGTGGTGAATTTAAATGGATCCTCAGAAGAGTTCTTTTAGAAACTCAGCAATGACTTTTTAATGGCTGCTTCATGAATCACATTTCATTTTTAAGTATTTCATGGACGTTGATGAATGAGCTTGAAATGCCCATTTTAAATTTTCTTGAATAAAAACAATTCAAAAACTAGCTTGCATACATTTTTATATTATTTTTAGGAAGAATGCATCATTCAGGGAAGATATTAAATTGATGACTTATTCTCAAGGGTAAAGAAAGTTTCCCATTTGCCCTGCCTGGTCATTACCTCAGCTCAGCCCATCTGAACCTGAGCTCCCCAGACAGCTGGTGAAAAATGAAGGCAATGAGGCTGCCCCTCCAACCAAAGGCTACAAGATGGGACGCACCGCAGAACAGAACTGGCCACTTGAGCGAAGACGCAAATGCTGAAGAAGCAATGTTTCTATGTTATCTAAATGTAGCTTCTTGCACCACGCGACTCTTTCTGATCCTGGACTTTGAGCCTGCTTTCTTTCAAACATTGACAAAAGCTTTTTTATTGTTTGCTGTTTTAAAAGAAACATATTTTTATCCCAAGTCACATTTTCTCACCTTTCTTGCTCTTTCTCATTTCTAGTTCTTCTTCATTTTTCATTGACTAGAGATTGTTTTCTTTCTCTCTGTTCTGAGGTTTGTTGAAGAACACTGCCACAAAGGTTATTCTCTCCCTTTAACAGTCAAACCTCCTGTAGGACGACAGTGGTTCCCTCATGCAGTATTTTTCTGAATGCATGAACCTGACCCAGGCAGAGACTAGAGAGGTGAAGAGGGGTGCTGCATGGACCTTGGCACTGTGCTGCCCAGGTTCAAGCCCCGTGCTCTGCTGCCCACCAGATAAGTGGCTCTGGGGAAGGTGCACTAGTACTCAGTGTCCTCATGTGCAAACTGGGGACAGTAGTACCCCCTTGCAGGGTTATTGTGGGTCTAAGCTGAAATCATGTATGTGTCTGGCATTGTTATATCATGAGCCAGACTTCAGAAGTTCTCCAGCTCAGGGAGAACTGATGAGCCTTTGCCATGGGAATAAATATGAACAGGAGCAAGAAACAGGAAAGAGTAATGTTCACTCTGGGTGTGTTTGATCTGTGTCATTTGCAGGGAGGAGACCCTGTCACTGCAAGTATCACTTCTCTCCTCTAATATGGCACCTGCATGTGATCACAAGGGCAACTGAACTGAGTCCTCCTTTCCAGTCACATTTTTACCATCACACAAAGTTCTAAAAATAGTTGTATCTTTTGAAAACACACCACTTGGTCAACTGAGAGCAATTTTCTATATTTACTAGTCCAGCCTGTCAATTTTCCATTATTTAAGATCACCATAGAAGATTCCATTTTTTTTTTTAGGAATTAATCAAAAACTGTCCTCAAAAGCATCCAAGAAAACAAAGAAGCTACTCTGCCATCATGGAAGAAAAGAAATTAAAACTGAAATGCATGTTGTAAGGAAGATGGCTTATGGCTTGTAAATTCCACATTTGACTGACTTGCAAAGTCACCACTTTCCAGTTCCACAAAATTTCAGGAGCATTACATACCCAAAATGAGAAAGGCAAGACATGTTCCCAGCTCACTGAGAAGATGACCCAGTCAGCTGCCTCTCTTCATGCATCAGTGGCATAGCAGATGTTGCAGCCACAAGACCCTCCTACCCACATTTGCCTAATTCTGAAATATCCAAATAATTTTTTTCTCAAATGATAGAATCACTAAGACAAATAAAGCATCACTAAAAATACTTGATAGGAAAATGTGAAAATAAATAACAGGAATTGGAGTCTGTGTAGTCAGGCAGGTTTACCAGGAGGAGTGCCATGCTGAAAGCATTGGCTAGCCTGTCTCCTTTCTGGGTTGGGGAGAAGAGTACTGCAAGGTGGAATTTGGCTGCTCCACCCTCATGAATATCCTTTTTCTCTCTCCACCTACACAGACTCATGTTGTTGTCAAGATCTGGAACACTGGCAATTGCAGCCTGACTTGGAAATGGAACTATTTTGAGACAGAGTTTCACTACATGGTCCAGACTAGCCTCAAACTTGAGATCTTCTTGCCTCAGCTTCCCATATATCTGATATTACAAATATTGCTAAAAATATCTTAAATCAAGGACCCCCATCAGAACCAGTATCAACCAACCACTGGGTGGAGGCAGATCTCCAGTCCATGGACCCAGGAAGTACCCAGGACACCCAAGGAGACCCAACCCAGAGCCACCCAGCCACAGGTCCAGATATATTAGTCCTCTCCCCAATGCCAGGGGTCCCAGTTCCTAGCATTAGTACAGTCAAGCCAGGTCCAACCAGCACCATTCTTCTGGGACCCAGAACCAGTAACACACCCCCACCACTCTGTTCCAATAATCCAGTGGACTGCCCTGCACCCTACCAGGTTTCAGATCTGTGCTATGGAGCCTAGATACAAAAAAATGCATCAAAACAAGCCTTCAGGTGCAAACAGCATTCTGGAAGAAGGTGGTCATCAGAGGAGAGGTGTCTGACCTTCAATGGAGAAGCACCTGAAGACCTGCTGTGCACCCCACAGGGAACCTCAATTCAAAGATCCAGAAGAAGCTCTTCATAAACTAACAAAAAGAGATAAAGGCCACTACAGCACAGTAAAAAGGAACGATACATAAGGTAGATATAACCATAGTAAATATCTATGGTCCAAACACCAATGCTCCCAAGTACGTGGAAAAGTACCCCATGACATAAAACCATTTAGGGACCCAAAACAATAATATTGGGAGACATTAATACTCCTCTATCATTAATAGACAGGTATTCAAAGGAAAAAACACAATAAAGTGATCTCCAGCCTAAACAACAGCATAAATCAAAAGGACTTAACAGACATCTATAGAATATTCTGCCCAAAATCACCTGAGTTTACCTTCTTTTCAGCAGCACATGGATATACTCCAAAATAGGTCATATTCTAGTTAACAAAGGACATCTGAGCAAATATAAAAAGTAGAAGCTATCCAATGTATCAGATCATACCATGATGCCATGATTCTAGCAATGAACAGCCAAAAATAATAACCAAAAATACATGTATGCACAGAGATCGAATAATACCCTATTAAAAGAAAAATGAATCTAAGAAGAAATAAGAGCAAGAAATTCTTATGAGTGAATGAGAATGAAGACACAACATATCAAAATCTCTGGGACACCATGAAAGAATTCTATAGGGAGAAATTCATACCACTGAGTACCTACATTAAAAAACAAAAGAGATCATGAATAAATAAGCTTATGCTCCACCTCAAATTCCTACATAAAGATGAACAATCTAATCCCAAAGGCAGCAGAAGGCAGAAAACAATCAAGAACAGAGCTGAAATCAATGAAATAGAAAACAAAAAACTATAAAAAGAATCAATGAAACAAGCATCTCGTTCTATGAAAAACTAAATGAAAATGACCAACCCCTAGCCAAACCAACAGAAAGAAGGATAGGAAGCAAATCAACAAAATCACAAACAAAAAGGGAGCGATTAGGGGCTGGAGTGGTGGCTCAGTGGTTTTGGCGCTTACCTGGCAAATGCAAGGACATGGGTTCAAACCCCAGCACCACATACACAATGAAGTGTTGGAGCAACAAAAGCCATATGAAAAACTAAATAAAATTGGTTCTCTCTTTCTCTCTCACTGTCCCTGTCTCTCAAAAAACAAAAAAAGTGATCACCACTGACCCCAGGAAATCAAATGGACTATCACAGCCTAGCTGAAAAAAATACTTCTCTAAATTAAATCATCTAGAACACATGGACAAATTTTTAGACACATACAACATCCCCAAATTGACAAAGGGTCAATTTTGAAAGCCTTATCAACTCAAAAACAGACATGGAAATCAATATAGCAATTAAAAGCCTTCCAAAGAAGAAAAGTCCAGGACCTGATGGACTCCTTGCTGAATTTTACCACACCTATGAAGAGGAGCTAACACCTCTCCTTATTAAGCTATTCCAAGAAATTGAAAAGGAGGGAACTCTCCCAAACACTTTTTATAAGACAACCATAAAAATTATACCAAATCCAACAAAGACACATCAGAAAACTATAGATAATATCGCTGATGAACATCAACACAAAAATACTTAAAAAGTTTTAGAAAACCACATTCAAAAACACATCAAAAAGATAATTCATCACGATTAAGTGGGTTTCATTCCAGGGATGCAAGACTGATTCAACAGACACAATCAAAAAATGTGATTCACCACTTAAACAGAATAAAAGACAAAAACTACATGATCATCTCAAATAATGCAGAAAAAGCCTTTGAAAAATCCAGCATCCATTTATACCAAAAACTCTGGAGAAGATAGGGATAAAATAATCTTATCTTAACTTTGTAAAGACCTTGTAAGACAAACCCTCAGATAGTAAAATACTAAATGAAGAAAACCTGAAAGCATTTCCACTAAAAACGGGAATAAGACAAGGCTGGCCATTCTCACAACTTTTATTCAATATAGTCCTCAAGACCCTACCTGGAGCAATCAGCCAAGAGAAGGAAATCGAAGGGAGAAGAATAGGAAGAGAAGAAGTTAAAACTAGCCCCTTTTGCTGATGATAAGATCCTGTATCTGGAAGACCAAACAAACAAACACAAAAAGCTCCACCAGAAAACTGCTTGAGTTTATAAACAGATTTAGTAAAGTGGCAGGCTACAAGATCAACACCCATAAATAAATAGCTTTCCTATACCCTAACAATAATAAGGCAGAAGAAGAAATCAGGAAATAGGACCCATTCACAATATCCTCAAAAAGAACAAAATTAGTTGGGAATTAATCTAACAAGGGAAAAAACTGTCAATCCCTGAAGACAGAAATTGAAGACCTGAGAAGATGGAAGGACATTCCATGTTCTTGGTAGGCAGAATTAATATAATTAAAATGTCCATTCTGCCAAAAGTGCTATGCAGATTCAATGCAATCCCCATCAAGATACCAATATCATTCTTTAAAGATATAGAAAAAACAATACTCAAATTCATTTGGAATAACAAGAAACACAGAATACCCAAAACTTTACTAAGAAAGAAAGATGAAACAGGTGGTTTCACAATACCATATTGACAACTATACTATAGAGTTGTAGTAACAAAAGCAGCATTGTACTGATTTCAAAATAGGCATGAAGACCAATGGCATAGAAGAGAAGACTCTGAGACAAACTAGCAAATCTTTAAACATCTGATCTTTGACAAAGGAGGTCAAAATATAAAATGGAGGAAAGGCAACCTATTCAACTTATAGTTCTGGACAAACTTGGCTGCCATTGTCAGAAGTTAAAATCAGATCCTTATCACTTGTTTGCACAAAAATCAAATAAAAATTAATCAAGGATCTAGGAATTGAAACAGCTACCATACAACTGCTAGAAGAAAAGTTAGGACCAACACTCCAGCATTTGAGAGTAGGCAATAACTTTCCCAAAAAGATTTCCAAAGCAAAAGAATCAAAGTCAAGAATTAATGAGTGTGGTGTCATTAAATTAAAAAGCTTTTTCTCAGCCAACAAACTGGTCAAAACTGTCAAGAGAGAACACTCCGAATGGGAGATCATCATGGTCTCTGATTCCTCTGACAGGGGATGAAAATCCAAAATTTACAAAGAACTCAAAAAATTTAATATCAAAAACACAAATAATGCAATCAATAAATGGGCCAGAGAGTTCAATAGAAACTTCTTAACACAAGAAATTGAACAAAACAAGCCAATGAATACATGAAAAAGTGTTCTAAATCAATAGTAATCAGGGAAATGCAAATAAAAACTACATTAAGATTTCACCTCATTCCAGATAGATTGACAAAGAGGAAGAATATAAGTAGTAACAGATGTTGGAGGTTTTCTGGGGAGATAGGAACACTAGCATACTATTGGTGGAACTGAAGACTGGTACAACCTCTAGGTAAAGCAGTGTGGAGAGTCTTCAAAAAATTGGGAATGGAATCACTATACAACCCATCTATCCATCTTCTGGGTATTTCCCCAGAGGAGCTAGAATCAGCACATTACAGTGATACATCAAAATTAATCTTCAGTTTACAATAGCTAAATTATAGAATCAACCCTGATGCCCCTCAATGGATGAATTCATCCCAAAGCTGTGGCATATACATGCAATGGAGTTCTAATTAGCATCAGAAACAACAATTTTACTGCCTTTGAAGGTAATGCATGCTGAGAGAAGTTAGCCCAACCCAGAGACTCAAGACTCAAACATTTTCCCTCATTTGTAGAGGCTAGAGGAAAACCCAGGCTTGTGTGAAAGGTAGTCAATCTCTTCTACTAGATCCACCAAAGGCATAGCAACACATAATCTAGGGGAACCTTAGATATGTGGTAGGGGATTGGTGTAGGGAGAGGGAGAGAGGATAGAGAGATTTAGGAAGAGAATCAACAATGTAGCATAATCTTTACCCTCCTGAGAAGCCAAATAAAATTAGGCAATAATTTAATTCTGGAAAATTCCAATCATATGTATGGACATTTATTTCTGTTATAGTGGAAATATAAAAGAATCAAGTGACTGGGGTGTTGGTGATGTGGTGTGTTTGTGGATTAGGATCAAATGCGTATCATATTGTTACTTTAAGTGCATATGATTGTTTAATGAGTCAATTCCTTAATAAAAAGTCTTAAAATATAAATAAATAAATATCTGGATTAAGTTCTAGTTCTGTAAGTATACCATTCATATTATAGTGTTGTGCTCTTATCCTCTTTAACCCCACAAAAACTGTGTTGACTAAGCAAACAGCATTCCTATATTATGTTCGATTAGGTCAGAGGAAAAAATGATGTGTCTCTAACACAACATTTTTTAACCTTTTTTAAATTATGATAGATTAGGGGCTGTAGAGTGGTTCCATGGCATGGTTGCCTGGCATGACTGAGGACCTAGATTCAATTGCCAGCACCACATATAAAACTAAGTGGAGGAAAAACAAAAACCAGATGAAAAATTAAATTCTCTCTCAAAAAAAATTTTATGGTAAGTGATACATAGCATAAATTCATTTTCTTAATCATTTTAGTGCACACACACACATTTCAGTGGCATTAAGTACATCCACAGCATTGTACATCTGTTAGTCAGCTTTATGTTACCATAAAAAATATCAGAGATAAATATAAAATCAACTTAAGAAAAGCTTATTTGAGCTCACAATTTCTGAGGTTTCAGTCCATGCCCTCTTAGCCCTGTTTGTTGCTCTTGGGCTTGTGGAGCAGTAGCTGCACATCATGGTGCAGAGACTTAGTGAAAAATACTGCTCACATCTTGGCAGCCAGGCAGTAGAGGCGTAGGGGGAGAAACCCACCATCCCCTTCAAAGGCACACCCCAATGGCCAAAGACCACCCACCCGGCCCTACACTTGAAAAGTTGCCACCATTTCCCAAGCTAGACTAAGCACCCACACCACCTGGGTCATCCTGCCCACCTGACCCAGGTCCCAGGATTCAGGTCCTGGCTCCAGGCAACAGTACAGCCCTGAGGAGGATCCCATCACCCAGAGCTACCTGCAGGCCAAGGACTTGGTTTACAGGCCAGCAGGAACCCAGGAAAGCCCTGGGGTGGACACGCCCCCCACTAGAGCCACACATCCATGGACAACACTGTTCCAGGACTCCAGTTTTGGACTGACAATTTCACTAGACAACTCTGTGGAGGACCTCCTTCACCCAGAGCCAACCCACTCATCCACAATGCAGGCAGGACTCCAGAACTGACTTAGCAGACACATAGGATGCCCCCAGAACCCAGAACCCCAACTGGAGCTGCCAAGTCACAGTAGGTACCTGCCAGGTTTACATATATTGGGCCCTTCCCTAAAACCAAGAATCTCAGGTCCAATTGTGGCACACAGGTAGACCCATTCTGGCCAGCCCCATGCCACTGAGACCACAATAAACAGGAAGATAACCCTGCCACTGTGCTTCAAAAATCCAGCTGGCTGCCCCACATCCCCAATAGCTTACAGATCCACACTCTGGAGCCCAGATAGATCAAAGAGGTAAAGAAAAACAAATCTCCAAGGAGAAACAGCTTTTTGGAAGAAGCAGGTTATCAGAGGGGTAGTGTCTTACGAACCATTGACCTACAAGGAAGAAATACATGCAGACCTGCCTTGCTTCAGCACAGGGAATCTTCTCAATTCAAATATCCAAATGAAGATCTTCAAAAAATGAGGAATCAAATTAGAAAATGTTACCCTCAAACCAAGGAGTGCATGGACAGGGAGCACAATGAAAACAGAAAAAAATCATCAACAAACTGTTTTCTAAAAGGAACAATGAACTAAACAATTCAATGAAGGAACTAACTGAGAAAACTCAAAAGATGAAAAACTATTATCAAAGAACTAGAAATACTGAAAAAGGAAGTAACAGAGCTAAAATCTTCAGTCAACTACATCAGAGGAACAATGGAAGAATTTAATAATAGACTAATTTCTACAGAAAACAGAACCTAAGCTCTGGAGAAAAGAAATTCCAATGATGAGGCTAGGCTGAGTAAGCTTGAGCGCATGGATGACAAAAAAGAAAACATGAGCACAATTTTCAAAATACCAGAGAAGAAATCAGAAGAAACAATATAAGAGTAATTGTGATACAAGAAGATATCAAAACACAAACAACTATCATAAAGAACGTTCTCAATAAAATAGTGAAAGAAAAATTTTCCCATATTAGAATTGAGTCAAATATGCTTATCTAAGGAAGTATACAGGACACCCAATAGGCCTAATCAAATGAGAAGTTCACTGAGACACATCATATTCAAAATGTATAACAGGGAAATCAAGGGAAAAAATATTTAAAACTGCAAGAGAAAAATACTAGATCACATTCAAAGGCAAACCAATAAGGATTGCAGCTGACTTTTCAACTCAGACCTAGAAGCAAAAAGATTCTGGAAGGAGTTATTTCAATCTCTGACCTCAATCTAGATGAGACTACTATAACCAGCAAAACTCAGATTCAAATTCAAAGGAGAAATAAGAACATTTCATGATAGGATCAAACTTGCAGCATACACGTACAGAAAAACAGCATTACAAAGAATTCTCAAAGATAAACTCCAGAGAGAAGAACAATCAAACAATCCTCAAATCCCATAAATGGTAGAAATTCAATAAAAGTACACTTTATGAAAAGACAACCAAGACAGCACAGAACTCATTAATAAAACATGATGACTATGAAGCACAACTACATAACTATACTAACACTGAATGTGAATTATCACAACAAAATAAAAGACACAGATTGGCAGACTGGATCAAAAAACAAAATCCAACAATATGCTATTTACAGGAGACCTATCTTACAGCTAAAGACATCTACAGATTAGGAGTGAAATGATAGGGAAAAAAATCTATAAGGCTTACAGTGAAAGAAAGGAAGCTGAAGTTGCAATACTTATATCCTAAAAAGTAGATTTCAACCAAAATTTAATCAGAAGAGGTAAAGAAGGTAAAGAAGGCCACTACATCATAGTAAAGGAAACAATACCACAGGAAGTTATAACCATACTAAATATTTATGCTCCAAACACCAAAACTCCCAAAAATGAGGGGGAAAAATTACTCCATGACATAAAATCACTTATGGACCCCAATATGATAATACTAGGTGACTTTAATAGTCCTCTATCACCAATAGACAGATCATCAAAGAAAAAAAATACAGAGATCTCCAGCTTAAATAACTCCATAAATCAAATGTTCTTAACAGACATCTATATAATATTCCACCTCAAATTGGCTTAGTATACCCTACTTTGCAGCAGCACGTGGATCATTCTCCAAAATAGATCATATTCTAGTTCACAAAGGAAATCCTAACAAACATAAAAAAGTAGAAATTACCCCATGTATTCTATAAGAGCATGACACCAAGATCCTAGCAATTAACAGCAAATATCATAACAGAAAATACATATATATGGAGACAGAATAATACTCTATTAAATGAAGAATGGATCCAAGAAGACATGAGAACAGAAATTAAGAAACTTTGTGAAGTGCATGAGAATGAAGGCACAACTTGTCAAAACCTCTGGGACAGCATGAAAGCATAATTTTTTTTTTGTTTATCTTTTACAAACCCTTGTGATGAGTGTTGACTTTCAATAGATTGCCATGAAGGGAGGTGCTCTGCTATGTATGAGTCCCAGATCCAGAATCAGGTTGTTGATGAATGGTGTAGTGCCATGTTCCCCATGAAAGTATGTTGTGTGACAGATAAGAGTGCAGACCCTTTCTGGTCACACCCTGTTTCACAGGTCAAAGGACACTCTGCACCAGTCCCTATGCACAGCATCACACGCCCCACATAGATGAGAGGCAGCCCACCAGCAGGGCCAGTGAGGGACCAGCTATCCAAGGTCAACAAATATTCATTCGGTGCTTCTGTATTGTTCCACTGGCATGGGCATAAAAGCATTCCTCAGGAGAAATTTGTAGGACTGACTGCCTATATTAAAAATCAGGAGAAAAAAAAATCAGGAGAGATCCTGAATAAATAGGCTTATGCTCCATGATAAATCACTACAAAAGCAAGAACAATCTAATCCCAATATCAGAAGGCAGGAAATAATCAAGATCAGAGCTGAAATCAATGAAATAAAAAAACAATAAAAATAATCAATAAAATAAAGAGCTGGTTCTTTGAAAAAATAAACAAAATTGTCTGACTCAAAGCTAATCTCACTAAAAGAGGTAGGGAAATGAAGCAAATCAACAAAATCACAAATAAAAAGGAAAGTGATCACCACTGAACCCATGGAAATCCAATGGACTATCAGAACGTATTTTAAAAATCAATACAACTCTAAATCAGATAATATGAAAATTGACAAATTTCTAGACATATACAGCATCCCCAAACTGATGCAGGATGATATTGAAAGTTTAAATAGTGCAATAACAGGCACCAAAATCAATTTAGCAATTAAATGCCTTCCAAAGAAGAAAAATCCAGGACCTGATGGATTCCTTACTGAATTTTACCTCACCTATAAGCAGGCGCTAACACCTCTCCTAATCAAGCTATTCCAAGAAATTGAAAAGAAGGACACTCTCCCAAACACAGGCAACCATAACGATAACCAAAACCCAACAAGGACACATTAAAGAGAACTACAGACCAATATCCCTAATGAACATTGACACAAAAGTCCTTAATAACGTTCTACAAACAGCATTCAAAAACACATTAAGAAGATAATTCAACACAGTTTAGTGGGCTTCAATATAGGAATGCAAGGCAGGTTCAACATAGGCAAATCAATAAATGTGACAAAATGATAAAAAAAACTTACGATCATTTCAATTGACATAGAAAAGGTCTCTATAAAATCCAGGACACATTTATGATCAAACCTCTGGAAAAGACAGGGATCAAAGGAACTTATCTTTGTATTATTATTAAGGAGTTGAGTTGTAAAATCATAAATGCATATAAAGAAACAATATGATATCCATTTGATGCTAAACCATAGTTACCCCCACATTTCCCATACATGAGTCTCTTGATTTTTCTATATTATCCCCCTATAATAGATATCAGTATGTGTGAGTACAAATAGATAGACTTGTGAATTTTCCAGAATTAAATAAATGCTTAAGAATTATGACTTCTCAGTGGGGTAAAGATTACTTTGTTGACTGTCTCCCTAGATCCCTATCTTCCCTACCTCTCCCATCCCACCACTTTTCCTCTCCACCCTTCCCACTTACTTGACTATGGTTCCTGTAGATTATGTGTATGTGTTTGGTGGGTCTAATACATGAGTTTGACTACCTTTCACCCAAGCCTGGGTTGAGCTCCAGCCTCCACAAGTGAGGGAAAACATTCAAACCTTGACTCTGAATTTGATGAAGTTTGCTCAGTCTGATTTTTTCCATTGACATCCATTTAACTTCAAAGGCCACAATATTGTTGTTTTGAATAGCTGAGTATAACTCCATTGTGTATATATGTACCAGAGCTTTTGGATGCATTCATCCAGTGAGGTGCATCTGGATTGATTCCATAATTTAGTTATTGTAAATTGAGCTTGAGGACATTGATTTTGCTGTGTAACTGTAATGTGCTGTTTCTAATACCTCTGAGAAAATATCCAGGAAAGGGATAGCTGGTTCATATGGTTGATCCAATGCTAATTTTTTGAGGTGTCTCCACACTGCTTTCCAGAGTGGCTGTACCACTCTGCAGTTCCACTAACAGTGTTCTAGTTTTCCTATCTCCCCAAAACCCATCCTGTTATTGCTTATATTCTTCATCTTTGCCAATCTGACTGGAGTGAGGTGAAATCTTAGTGTAGTTTTGATTTGCATTTCTCTGATTACTAGTGATTTAGAACACCTTCTCATGTATTCATTGGCTTGCTCATATTCCTCTGTTGAGAAGTTTCTGATCAACTTTCTGACCCATTTATTGATTGAATTGTATTTTTGTTATTAAATTGTATATATATATATATATATATATATAGAGAGAGAGAGAGAGAGAGAGAGAGAGAGAGAGAGAGGGACAGTGAGAGAGACAGAGAAAGAGAAACAACTTTATTTAGTTTTTCACATGGTCTTAGTTGCTCCAACACTCAGTTGTGTACGTGGTGCTGGGGTTTGAACCCGGGTCCTCGTGCTTGACAGGCAAGCGCTGAAACCGCTGAGCCACCGCTCCAGCCCCTGTTAAGTTTTTGGAGTTCTTTGTAAATTGTGGATATTAGTCCCCTGTCAAAAGAATCATAGACCATGATTATCTCCCATTCTGTAGGTTCTGTCTTGACAGTTTTGACCAATTCTTTGACTGAGAAAAAGCTTTTTAATTTAATGGCATCCCACTCATTAGTTCTTACTGTAATTCTTTCGCTTTGAGAGTCTTGTTGAGGAAGTTGTTGCCTACTACCATACACTGAAATGTTGGTCTAATTTTTCTTCTAGAAGTTGTAAGCTAGTAGGTTTAATTCCTAGATCCTTGATCCATTTTGACTTGATTTTTGTGCAAGGTGACAGATAAGGATCAAACTTCAACTTTCTGCAAGTGGCTCTCCAGTTTGTCCAGCACCATATATTGTGTAACCTGTCATTCCTCCATGTTATATTTTGACCCCCTTTCTAAAATATATGTTTTTTAAAGATTTAGGGGTTTGTCTAAGAGTCTTCTATTTTATTCCATTGGTCTTCATTTCTTTTTCATACCAGTACCATGATTTTTTTTTTCAGACCTGTATTGCAAACCCATTTGTTTCATCTTTCTTCTTAGCAATGTTTTTGCTATTTTGGGTTTCTTGTCATTCGAAATGAATTTGAAAATTGCATTTTCTGTCTGTGTAAAGAATGACATTGGTATCTTGATGAGAATTGCATTGAATATGTATAGTGCTCTTGGCAGAATGGCCATTTTAATATATTAATTCTGCCTAACCAAGAACATGGAATGTCCTTCCATCCTCTCAGGTCTTCTTCAATTTTTCTTCAATGTTTTAAAAAATTATCAAGGTAGAAGTCTTTTACTTCTCTTGTTAGGTTAATTCCCAACTATTTTATTCTTTCTGAGGATATCATGAATGGGACCAATTTCCTGATTTCTTCTTTTCCCTTATTATTGTTAACGTAAAGGAAAGCTATTGATTTATGGGTATTGATTTTGCAGCCAGGTACTTTGCTAAATCTCTATATAAGCCCAAACAGTTTTCTAGTGGAGTTTTTTGTGTCACCTAGGTATAGGATCATGTTATCATCAAAAAGGAATAGTTTGACTTCCTCTCTTCGTACTCTTCATTGGATGAATGCATCCAAAAGCTCTGGTATATATATACAATGGAGTTCTACACAGCTATTAGAAATGATATTGAAGCCTTTGGAGGTAAACAGATCACAGTGGAAGAAATATGCTGGGAGAAGTTAGTCAAACTCAGATTCAAGGAACGAATATTTTCCTTCATTTGTAACAGATAGAGTGAAGCTCAGACTTGGGAGAAAGATCAAGTTCATGTACTAGACTTACCAAAATCAAAGCAACACATAATCTACAGACTGCATCATGCTACAGACTGCCTTCTGGCTTCCTGGTGTGGCTGGTCTTGATGTTCTACCAGCATTTGGTTTGGACACTGTCTATATCTCTGCAAACAGTCCCTTCATTGAGTAACTTTTAGTTAATCCCATTGAGGGTGACATGAACTTCCTTCTGGGCCCTAGGTGTGTGTGTTGAGCTTAGAGAGTATTCTGTATTTTCATGATTGAGTCAAGCACAATCATGAGGACAGATGGTGAATGAATGCAACTCTCTAAAGCAAAATATAGAATGGTTAAATTGCTTTATATGTGTAATTGACTTCCATTCAATTTGGAGCTTCTCTGTACACAGAATTGAGGCTGCTCTTTTGTTTGGTCTTCTTAACAATAATCTAATGTTAAAATGTGTTAAGTTTATGGAGTTTCAAAAGTAAAATGAAATACTGTAATTTTCTTGAACAGATGAATGGATAACAAAAGATAAACAAATATTCATAGCAATGAAAGAATGGACTTATTCTCAAATGCATTACACTAAGTGAAAAAAGAATAATACATAAGAGTATACACTTCATGGTTCCATTTATGCATTAAGATAGAGAAGGTAAAATTATAGGGACAGAGAACATGGTGCTGTGATTGGCAATAGGGAAGGGTTTGATTACCAAGGAGCATCATAAGGGAATTTTGGAAGGGGTGTCTAACTGTCTGTATAGTTATGATGGTGGATATATGACTCTATTCATTTGTCAACACTCAGAACTGTACATCAAAAAGATTGTATTTTACTATTTTAATATATATAATTTAAAAAAAAACAGAATGGCATGTTGGCCTTCAGGCATACAAGAGCCCTTTAAAGTCTTCTACCCTTCCTCCCCCATTCAACTCTTGTGATTGACCCAAAAGGAAAAAAAACAATTTCCATATGGCCTTAAACAACAATCACCACCAAAAAAAAAAAACTTTCTATAGAACAGAGTTTTGCATTTTGGCAATATTGACATTTATGAGGACAGTTCCATACACTGTTGGATTTTTAGTAGCATTCTTGGCTTCTACCCACTTGGTATCAGTCAGTAGCAACTCTACTCTTCCTCTCCAATGGTGACAATCAAAGCTATTTCAATATTGCCAAATGTTTCCCCCAGGAAAAGGGAAAATTGCCCTAGATTGAGAGTCACTATTCTAATTTTCAAATTACTCTGTATAGTTACAAATGTCACACTATATATGGTATACCTTATAGGCTGTTAAGAGATTTCTAGGGTAATATTGACCAGAGAGAGAGGGAAAGGGATTTTTTCACCTCTATGTTAACTGAAACCTCAGCACTCCTGACATATGTTTACTCCTTAAGTGTGAAGACTCCTGCAGCCCCACTAAGTCGGTTTATACTTTTTATGAGGCATACGATCAGAACCAAGAAAGTTCTAACACAATATAGGAGACACGTGCACTAAAAAGTATCGCTCAACAAGTGGATACTAAAACTTTGGTACATATATACAATGGAATACTACTCGGCCATTAGAGAAGACCATATTATGGCTTTCGAAATCAAATGGATGGAGATGGAAAGAATTATGCTAAGTGAGGTATCCCAATCTCAGAGACTCAAGGGCCAAATGGTTTCTCTCATCTGTGGAAGCTAGAATACATCGAGAAGCAGTATGTTAGATGGCTAAGCTATTAATAACCTCAAATTGTATGATTCTTTTTTTTTCTTTTTACTTTTTTATTTTTGATTTTTGAACAACCTTACAAGATTTTAACAAAATAATATAAAATGTGTATATATTCTGGATGAATGATTCTTAACGCAACAGGTGGATGATTGCCTAGGATACCTGGTGGCGTACGGTGGGGGACAGGGTGGGTGGAGGGCTTAGGTAGATTATCTAGGAGACTGGAGGGCGGGAATATGGGGGAATCATCTCAGCAGGAGATCTTTGACCTCCACAAGACATCCATTTAATTCAGGGGGTCTTCTGGGGGAAACAGCAACATGGGGAACCCAAGTCAGTCATTCATGACATGGCATTAGCCTTGGATAACTAAGTATATGTACATTTGTTCTTGAATGTTTGATAATGTTTCCCCCTCAATTGTAACTCCATATTAATCTAATAAATAAAAAGAATTTTTAAAAAAAAGTATTAAAGACAGAGAAGACCTATGGTTTTGTAATTGCTTCAATAATTATTATTGCTGAGATTTAATGGAAAGCATTGCTTTCTCTTACCAGAGGTAAAGTGTCTGCAAAATTCCTCAGTGTACATTCTTGTTGTTTACTCTTAAACCACTTATCTGCTCTGGATTAAGCAAAAAGCAATTATGTCTTAATTATCTTATATAATTTGTGGTAAAAGAGCAAGAGAGAAATTCTCTGGCTTATTTTATGTGATAACTGCAAAGTATTCCTGCATAGTAAGAGTAGAATTGAAAAATAAAGTTTTAGTGGAATGACATTAAATACTAAGTGCTCTTTAAATATCATTATTCTAGATATCTAAATATTAATTTCATTATCAGCAGAATTTTGGTAAAGGGCCTAGTAATAGCCAAGTTCATATTATCTACCACAATACTTATCATGAAGTGCATACTGAAGAATTTGACACGAGAGGACTGACCTTTGCCCTTGTTTTCTGGTCAGTTCTTTTTTTTTTTTTTTTTTTTTTTGAGAAATTTATTTGTTGAACAATCATACACGTTTTTAACAAAATAATATAAAATGTATATAGATTCTGAAGATTTACCCCCAAGAGTGCCCCCCAATTACCCACCCTTATCCCTCCCTTCCCCTTCCAACAACATCTCTAAAAATGTTTTAGGTTGTATAACATTATACCTTATCTGGATTTAACACATGATAATAGACCACCTTTCTCAATTGCCAGAGTCTAGTTCCAGCCTCCACAGATGAGTGAAGATATTCTACCCTTGGTTCTCTGGATTATGCTTATTTCACTCAGCACAATTTCTTCCATTTACCTTCAAAGGCTGCAATATCATTGTTTCTAATTGCTGTGTAAAATTCCATGGTATATATATATATATATATATATATATATATATATATGTACCACAGCTTTTGGATCCATTCATTGAGTGAGGCACATCTGGGTTGTTTCCAAGATTTAGCTAATATAAATTGAGCTGCTATGAACATAGATATTGCTGTGCCACTATAATGTGCTGATTCTAAATCCCCTGGAAAAATACCCAGGAGAGGAATAGCTGGATCATATGGAAGTCTTATCCCTAGTTTTTTGAGGATTCTAAACACTGCTTTCCAGAGGGGCTGTACCAGTCTGCAGCTCCACCAACAGGGTGTTAGTGCCTGTTTCTCCACAGCCCCTCCAGTATCTATTATTGTTTATTTTCTTCATTTTTGCCAATCTGACTTGCGTGAGGTGATGTCTAAATGTAGTTTTCATTTGCATTTCTCTGATTACTAGAGATTAAGAGCACTTTCTCATGTATTCATTGGCTTGATCAATGTCCTCTGTTGAGAAGTTTCTATTTAGCTCTTTGGCCCATTTATCAATTGGAATGTTTGTGTTTTTTGTAGTTGAGGTTTTTGAGGATTTTATAGATTCTGGATATGAGTCCCCTGTCTGAGGAATCATAGCCTATGATTCTCTCCATTTCTGCAGGAAACCTCTTGACTCTTTTGATTGTTTCCTTGGCAGTGCAAAAGCTTTTTAGCTTTATGGCATCCCATTCACTGATTTTTTACTTCACTTCCTTCACTTTAGGAAACATGTTGAGAAAGTCTTTGCCTACTCCCAAATGCTGAAGTGTTGGACCTAATTCGTCTTCCATCAGTTGCAAGGTTTAATTCCTAGCTCCTTGATCCATTTTGTTCTGATTCTTGTGCAAAGAGGAAGATATGGGTCTAATTTCAACTTACCGCAAGTGGCTGTCCAGCTTGTCCAGCACCATTTGTTGAAGAGGCTGTCTCTCCTCCCTGTAATATTTTGTCCCCCTTTGTCAAAAATCAATGTTTAAAGATTTGAGGGTTTGTTTCAGGGTCTTCTATCCTATTCCATTGGTCCTCTTTCCTATCTTGATACCAGCACCATGCTGTCTTTGTTACTACAGCTCTATAGTATAGTTTTAAATCTGGTATAGCAAAACCACCTTTTTCATCTTTCTTGCTTAGTAGTGTTTTGACAATTCTAGGTTTCTTATTGTTCCAAATGAATTTGAGAATTGCTTTTTCTATGTTTGTAAAGAATGACATAGGTATCTTTATAGGGATAGCATTAAATCTATATAAAGCTTTCGGTAGAATGGTCATTTTTATTTTATTAAGTCTGCCTAACCAAGAGCATGGGACATCTTTCCATCTTCTTAGGTCATCTTGGATTTCATTCTTCAATGACCGATAATTTTCGTTGTAGAGATCTTTGATTTCCCTTGTAAGGTTAATTCCCAAGTATTTTATTTTTTTCCGAAGATATTTTGAATGGGACTGATTTCCTGATTTCTTCATCAGTCCTATTATTATTAGTGTATAGGAAAGCTATTGATTTGTGGGTGTTGATCTTGTATCCTGCCAGTTTGCTAAATCTGTTTATAAGTTCAAGCAGTTTACTGATGGAGTTTTTTGGATCTTCCAGATACAGGATCATGTCATCAGCAAAAAGAGAGAGTTTGACTCCCTCCCTTCTTATTTTTATCCCTTTGATTCCTTTCTCTTGCCTAATTGCTCCAGCTAGGGTCTCAAGAACAATATTGAATAAAAGTGGTGAGAGCGGACAGCCTTGTCTTGTTCCCGGTTTTAGTGGAAATGCTTTCAGCTTTTCTCCGTTTAGTATTATACTAGCTGAGGGTTTAGTATATATAGCCTTTATAGTTCAGAAATGATCCTTTGAACCCTATCTTCTCTAGAGTTTTGAACATAAAAGAGTGTTGGATTTTATCAAAGGCCTCTGCTGTATCCACTGAGATGATCATGGATTCTGTTTGTCCTTGATTCTGTTTAAGTGGTGAATTATGTTAATTGTTTTGAATATGTTGAAACAGCCCTGCATTCCTGGGATGAAGCCCACTTGATCATGATAAATTATCTTCTTGATAAGTTTTTGAATACGTTTGCTAGCACTTTATTAAGGATTTTTGCATCCAAGTTCATAAGGGATATTGGTCTGGAGTTTTTTTTTTTTTCATGTATCCTTGTTGGGTTTTGGTATCAGAGTTATGGTAGCTTCATAAAAAGTGGATGGGAGCATTCACTCCTTTTCAATTTCTTGAAATAATAAGGAGAGGTGTTAGTTCCTCCTCAAAGGTGTGGTAAAAATCAGCAGGGAAGCCATCAGGTCCTGGGCTTTTCTTCTTTGGTAGACTTTTAATTGCAATATGGATTTCAGTGCCTGTGATTGGGTTGTTTAGGAATTCAATATCATCCTGAGTCAATTTAGGGATGTTGTATGTGTCAAGAAATTTATCCATTTCTTCCAAGTTATCAAATTTGGAGGAGTATAGGTTTTCAAAATATGATCTTATAATTTGTTGGATTTCCATGGGGTCCGTGGTGATCACTCCGTTTTCACTGGAGATTTTATTGATTTGCTTCATTTCTCTCCTTCTTTTGGTTAGATTCACTAGGGGTCTATCTTGTTTATTTTTTCAAAGTACCAGCTCTTTGTTTCATCAATTCTTTTTATTGTTTTTTTGTTCTCAATTTCATTGATTTCAGCTCTGATCTTGATTATTTCCTATCTTCTGCTGGCTTTGGGTTTAGATTGCTCTTCCTTTTGAAGGGCTTTGAGATGAAGCATAAGCTTATTTATTTGGGACATCTCTTCATTTTTAATGTGGGCACTCAGTGCTATAAATTTTCCCCTTAGAAAACTTTCATGCTGTCCCAGAGGTTTCGATATATTGTGTCTTCATTTTCATTCTCTTCCAAGAATTTTTGGATTACTTCTCTCATGTCTTCTTGGATCCATTCTTCATTTAATAGAGTATTATTTAATCTCCATGAATATGTGTGCTTTCTGTTATGATTATTACTGTTGATCACTAGGGTCATAGCATTGTGGTCTGAAAGGACACACGGGATAATATCTACTTTTTTATATATGCTAAGATTATCTTTATGAAACAGAATATGATCTACAGATTTTTGGTCTGAAACTTCCTTTTTGAGGGAATCGATTTCTTTAATGATAGTTTCTCAGCTCTTGAGTTTTCTTATTTATTCCCTCATTATCTCTTCTTTTAATTTGTTGTTCCTTTTGGTTATCAGCTCATTGTTACATTTATTCCCCAAATTTCCTTTGATATACTACATCACGGAAAAATCTCCCTGAGAGAAGTTTGAATTCTTTTCCTTCTTTAACTCTTTACCATATTTCCTCTCATCCCTCTATGGATCTTTAAGAATATGACAATAGAACATATGGAATTTCATTTTCTAAAAATATCACAACAAACATTGTAAATCTTGTTTTGGATAAGTGCCCCAAAGGCCCACGTGTTACAGTGTTGGTCCCCATTCCTTGGCCCCATTAGGAGTGGTGGAACCTTTAAGCAGTGGGGCTTATAGGAAGGAACTTAGGGCACTGTACAGGGTGAGGTGGGGGGCATGCCCTTAAAAGGACTAAGAAACTCCAGTTCCTTCCTCCTTCTTGGCTTGCTTGTCACCGTAAGTTGAGCAGTTTTCTGGGTCACATGCTCCCACCAGTATGCTCTTCCTTGCCACAGGCCCAAAAGGAAGGGACCAACCAATTATGGACTGAAACCTCCAAACACTGAGCCAAAATAAACCTTTCCTTCTTATAAATTGATTATCTCAAGTATTTTGTCACAGTGATGATAAACTAACAGTGATGATTCTCTTTACTAATTTAAAGTTCCAGGAAAGTTGAGTTGGTTTTTAACTCACTGAGTAAAGATAACACATCTAAGTGTTCTAAGTGTTAAGTGACTCATCCCTTTTTGCAGGAACTTGTGATAAACCAAAATCTGCTATTTTTTTTTCCAAAAGCCAGAATCATTTTTTTAAATGACAGTCATAGCTATAAGGTTGCGGTTTCCTTATTTACAACATCATACTAAGTGACTCTGTTTGGAGAAGACAGAGGAAAAGAAAAGAGTATTTATAATCATGATTTCCCATCATGGGAACACTCTACCATGTTATTATGTAGCCTTCCCCTCAAGATTCCACATTATTATTTTCATGTAACTAGCAATCGTTAGGACTAAGGACTTTGTATAAACCATACTGTGTCCCACAAGGTACTCTGAAAATCTTCCCATTAGCCTCCCCAACAGCAACACAACTCCCCACTTTGGTTCAAAGTCCGGGGAATATCTCATCCAGTCAGCAAAAATCAAGATAACTCCACCAAAGCATATTCCAGTTCCTAAAAATTTATCAGCTTTTTTTTTTGTTTGTTTGTTTTTCTTCTTTGGATTGGGGGCTTTTCTTAAGGGAACATATTGCCACCATTTATGAAATCTGTTACCATATAGGGAAATAATCATACACTTTGTTAGCATTAATTTATTAAATCAAAATGGAAAATCTGATGATCTTGATTTGTATGTGGCAGCCTAAGCCAGAATATGCCTTTGTGAACAGAGTGAAATCACTAGAACAGCCCTCAGTGACTTGTTCTTCTTTGATACACATACTCTGTTGGCATTTTACAGAAGCTATGGATACTACCCCTGGAGAAGGGCACATGATCACAATGTTTCTCATAAAATGGCAAGAGGTTGACATGCTTCTTGATTCCAGTAGCACAAGGAACCCAGATGAAGAGTTCTGAATAGAAACAATGATCTTAAAATTTTTAGTAATAAACTCTTTCAAAAATGAAAACATAGAACCCAAATTTATGAATATATTTCTATAAATTATATACATGGAGTACCATACCAATACGTGCATAACAAAACACTCAAAAATTAAAATTACCAAAGGATGATGTTATAGTTTGGACATGAAGTGTCCCTCAAAAGCTCATGTGTGAAACCAATGCCATAAAGTTGAAAGGATAAGGAGGGCTGTATCTTAATCAGTGGATCAATCCATTTGATGGATTAATAATTGAATGGGTGGTAACTGTAGGCAGGTACGGCTTGACTGGAGGAAGTACATCATTGGTGCCATCTCCTACCATGCATCTGTCTGCTTCCTGGTTGCCATGTCCTGAACTGCTTTCTTCCACCATGCCCTTCCACCCTGATGCTCTACTTCACTATGGCCAACCCTGGACTTAACCTCTGAAACCATGAGCCAAAATAAAAATTTCTCCAAGTTGTTCTTGACAGGTCTTTTGCTCACAGCAACACAAGCCTAACTAACACAGAGGAAATGAAAACAAATATTAGAGGGTCAAATATTTTCCTACTCTGAGCGAATGGTTGTATATATCCCCTATGTGTAAGCACCTTATTTTGAATATTCTTTTCCCAGGGTCTTTGGTCCAATTGCATCTTGCTACCAGGTTCTGAGACACAGAGCAAAAGTGCTACAATGGAAAGAGTATGCTTAAATGCCCTCCACAAAATAATTCCCAATGTTCTGTGATTAAGAAGGTATACATGTTCCTACATCTTACATAAAATAATCCTTATCAAGGAATTCTCAGCAGACAGATTTGCTGGGAAAACTTTTGCCTATTCATACATGAAAGGACCTCTGAATAATCACACTGCCCTATCTAAAGTTTCACGCCACAGTCATATGGTATCTGATCAACCAAACTCTTGATCTCTGTGAACAGAAAAGCAGCTAAAGCCTGAAACAGGGAGTGTTGGGAGAGTGTTGCCCTCCACAAAAAGACCTCTGTGCTTAAATTCCTTTCTCCAAACCTTATTAACTTAGGTAAATCATTTCACTTGTAAGGATGAGAATATGTACCTATTGTATAGTTAAAATGCAAAAATGGTATTAATGGTAAAAGTGTTCTGAAATGAGGACAGTAAGAACATGTATGTATTGCACGGTAAAATTCAAAGGCCGCATTAGTGGAGATAAAGTGTCCTGTAAATTATAAAATACTACATAAGAGGAAATAAAAACTTTGTACTCCTGTCATAAAAATAAAGCTGTCATTGAAATAGAACAATACAAAAATGCATATGGTGTTATAGAGAAACCGTGTGCAAATTAAGTCCACTCCAGACCCTTCAGACATGTAGATTGATTGTGTACACAGTTCTAAGCCCCAATCCCATCCCACAGTGATTTCTACCTAATGATGATGTAACTAACTGATGTAACCTGTCCTACCTGGACTCTGTAGAGGCAGCTTAAGTATATATTACATACCCCAGAACTGAATGTGGGCAAAGAGCTATGACAGCCCTGCTGAAGGTCTGGGGTAGCCTCCCACTGATTCTGTGGAGGACCCTTTCAGTCCTTTCCATTCCATTGGCTCACCAGGAGAATGACTGAGCCACTGTCTCTGGACCAATGAAAGAAGAGTCAACGGATATGCTCTGAAAGCTTTGGGGCCCTGCACACCAGTATGAAGTCTCTTGGGTCTACGAAACACAAGCCAAACATATTCTTCATGAATTAAGTCACTGAAGATGACTTACACAAACATTTTTAAAGCTTCAAAATTTATTGCTGTACATTTTCTCATAGCATTTACTATGGAAATATTAATAGTGCAAATATTTATTTTGGATTTTGTAGCATTTGAGATCACAAAGCTTTTGATATCTTTTGCAATCATTGATGAAGATCTCTATTATTCAACTTATATTATTTTAAAATTTTAAACAAGTCATTTTATTCAAGGAGATTACATAATGCTTTCTTGATCTCCTTTCTGGAGTGAAAAGAAAGAAAAAAATACCCTGGAAGCCACCAGGCACTCCCCTTTCTTAATAATACATACATCTTCCAACAGTTTTCCAACTCCATCGCTCTTTGTTCAATCACAAATTCATTCGACAAATACTTATTGACAAGCTATTATGTACCAGGCACTATGCAAGGTCCTGGGGACATTAGGATAAAAGATGATGTATCTGCTTTCATGGTGCTCACAGTCGTAGAAAACACAAACATGCAAAAAAAATTACAATACAATAAAGTGCTTCCACAGAGGTATTTACAAGTGTGGTAGGAATTTGGAAGAGGGAAAAAGAACATCAGCCTTTGACCAATTAGAGGCAACATCACAGAGGAGGTAGCCATTGAGCTTGAGACTTGACCAGTAAGCAGGAATTTGCCATTTAGATAGGCAGGCAAAGGGAACAAGAGGTACAGACACAGAGGTCCACTGGAAACTTCAAAGAGCAAATGATACAGTTTTTCTTGAGCCCAAGTGCAATGGGGAAAGTAGCAGGATGGGGCTAGGCAGGCATTTACCAGATCATGAAAAGTCTTTTGACCATTCTTCCATTTAAAAGCAGAAATTTATTGATTGCTTACTATGTGCCAGGCACTAGGCTAAGCTAAGCACTGGAGCTCTGACAGGGAACAAGACAGACACATCCTTGCTCTCACGGAGCTTACATTCTAGTAGAGAAACAGACAAAAAGTCAACATATAAATAAAATACAGATTTAGAAATTTTCTACAAAGAAAATGAACAGAGTACTGAAAATAAAGTAGTACGAGTATAGTGGTTTATAAGGGTTATCAAGCCTTTTGGAAGTGACATAAAACTGACGCCCACTTGGACAATAACAATAGCATTCTCCAATGTGTGAAACCAGTATGCTCCAGGGACTGTGCTAAACACCTTACGCACAGTATCTCACTGAATCCTCACAACAACTCTCTGAGGTAGGTATTATTCCTATTTCACTGAGGAAGAACAGGCTCAAAGAGTAACCTGACAAGTCACACAAATGGCAAAACCAGGATTCGAACACAGGTTCCTAATTTCAACGTGCTTGCTCTTAAAAATTACTTTAAACTACAAACAAAATAAGTGAGGAATCTTGAGCAGAGAAAGGATATATCACATTTGCCTGTTTTGAGGATCACTCTGACGACTACATGGAGGAAACAAAAGAATTGAGAGGAAAGGGGATGGAAAGGGACAGCAGACAGGTGCAATAAAGGAAGTTCCTGAAAGAGAAGGAAGATTCACAGGAAGGCAATGGTCATGGGACGGAGAAGGACTTACATTGACAGGTGTGATAAAACCAGTAGTTCTCACAGGATTGACAGATATCTCAAGGAAGGGAAAGCAACACCTTAGACCACTCCTGTTAGCCATAGTGGGGATGCAAGATGGTGGTAGATTTGTGGGGATGAGATAATGAATTCAATTTTGGACATGCCCTGTGGTTATATCGGGAACATCCTGGGCTTCAGGGATGGTCCCCAGTAGAATACAACGTAATGGCTTTCTTATCTCATTCTCTACCTGAGCAAAGCATACAAGGAAAAACAAAAGAAAGTTTTGTAGCATGTACATCATATTTTGGCTTTCACAAATCTGTTTAGAAAGCACGCATATCTTGGTTGAAGTATTATAAAAAGAATGTAAGCTCATCAAGGTAAAAATATTGCAAAGCCTGATTGCAAACGAAGTCATAGGGTTGGGAGAGAAGAAAAACTTTTAGATATCCATTTTAACTAGTGTAATATTAGCTCTTAAAAATTAATCCAAATTAACTCCCCACAAACACCCCACTTCAGACACTCAGATGGCCCAGAGCAAGGACTCTGCCAACAGTCCTCCCAGAGACTGCCAGTGTCTCTGCTCATCTCCCAGCAACATTGTTCAAAGGAAAATGCTGGTCCAGGGATCAAAGTTGAATATAAATCAGGAATTCTAAGAAGAATTTAGAGTTTGGCAATAAAGGTCCAGAAACACAGCAGCCAAGTTTAGCCAGTCACATTGCTTTTCCTATCCCTCTCCTCTTTCCATTCCTTGGGAATGAAAGGAAGCTGGAGGTACTGGTAATAAAATGTACAGGTGACACTGATGCAGAACTGCTCACATCTTTGACCACAATCATTTTGGGTCTAATTTTAATTTTTTAATTAATTAATTACCTATTTTGTGGTCTAAGAATCAAATCCCAACAAGTGTTCTTTTAGGTCTTCTTTTAAATAAACTCAAGAGTTAAGAAGTACATAAAATGTTACTATACAATGACATTATTTTTGGCCATTTCTAAAACTTCGCTTTAGTTTGCTTATAACCAATCTCTCCCTTCCTTGGCATCAGATTAATTTAAATATGTTCTGATTTTAAAACTTGCTGAATAATACAATGCCAGTGTTAGTAATCAGATATCAAGAAACTTAAGTGGTAATAATAAAAGTTTGGCTTATGAGCATCAACAGAAAAAACTGTTAGTACTTTGGGAGCCAGACAAATGATTAGTCAAGTATTACAACCCAGTTTTGAAGCAACTCTGCCTAGAAATTGCTTCTTACTATGGCAAAGCTTTTGACCTGCACCTGTTAAGTGAGTAAGCTAGTGAACGTTAAAAAGAGCTAAATGTTCCAGCAAAAAGAACAATCATGGACTTCAAGTAACACTTATAGGGCACTTGCGCACCTTACTCATGCGAAAGGAAAGAACTAGCCTTGTTTTTATAGAACTATCAAAAGTACTGGTCAAAGGCAAGAAAAACAGCACGCGCTAGACAACGGTGCAAGGGTTCTGCTGAAAGCTTGTCCTCAGGTCAGAGGCACACACCCAAACTGAGCGGCTTTCCACCACCTCCATCCAACCCCAGGCCCAGGGATCCAGGCTGCCTGTGCATCAGGAATGCTAACAAGGGGCTGTTTACTGTGTATGCTCTTTAACAGAAGGAATTCCAATCAGTCTGTGAATATAATCATTTATTTGTCTTTACAGTGATGATGGAAGAATGTACAGTTGTCCTCTTTCAATAAAGTATAAAAATCTGTTTATATACAGTGAAGTCACAATAATCTTTAATTGGGAAATTTATTTGGTACTCCTGATCTGTTTATATTAAAATGTGGGAAACAAATATTTTATGTAAGTGCTACATTTCCAGTAGATTGCACCTGGCATCAAAAGCTCAGCTTCATCTTAAGGGTCCTGCTTGATATTACAAAAGACTAATTTTAAGTCCTAGGACTCAAAATAAACATTTTTTGAATAACAGATATATACATCAAAAATACATCTAAAAAGGCATTGGTTAGTGCTATTAAAAAGCTCTATGTGCTCGGGTACATTTTTTCTTACAGGCAAAACCCAGTGGAAACGTTTATATTCAATTTCTAAGAATTTTCTCTTGGGGAAAGTCAGTCGAAAGTTACCTGAAAGGAAAAACAAACAAATTTAAGTAATTCAAAGATTTCTCAGGTGAGTGGAAGCTTGAAAAGTAATCAGAGCCTAAATTTCACTTAGAACCATGTTTGTGAAGTCTTAATTACGCATTTAGTTGCAGTACTTTGTAAACGGAAGACGTTCAACATATTCCCTCATTATTTCAAATGTTTTATTTTGATGATAACCTTTAATACCCATTTCATTTTTTTTTAAGAAAGAGAGAATCAAATTTATTAATTTTTCCATCTGGGCTTTGTTGCTCTAACGCTTAGTTGTGTATGTGGTGCTGGGGTTTAAACCTAGGTCCTCATGCATGCCAGGCAAGCACTCCAACCGTTGAGCCATGGCTCCAGCCCACTCATTTCATTTTTAAAGAAAGCATATGTATCCTTTTGCATGTTTATGGAAATATTTTGTATTTACAATTAACTAAATCAGCATAAAAAAGGAACTGAAAGGTGAAATGAAAAAATCATAATAGATAACTGCCAAATCTAAGCACATACTTAGATTTCTATTCACAGTAACTTATTCTACTTCACAATGACAGATTTTTACTTTAGAACATTTATAAACGATAGATATGTTCCATCTTTTTATAGTTTATCCTGGATGAAATGGTATTGTGTAACTGCAGATTGAACTATTTATGCCTTTGATATCTCATTTATAGCTAAATATTTAACACCTTTGTTTCAGTAGTTATCTTCTCACAATCATTCCTAAAATGGATGATAACCTATGATAATCATAGGTACTTCTATGATAATCAAAGGTACTTCTCTATGATTGTAAAATTTAAGCAAGAGTAAATCTCAATCTCTTCACTCAATAGCTAAATAAAGCTGGGCATGGTGGTGCATAACCGTAACCCCAGCTACGCAGGAAGTTGAGGCAGAAGAATCACAAGTTTAAGGCCAATCTTGGCAAGTTAGGGAGATTCTGTCTCAAAATAAAATAAAAAGGGCTGGGGTTTTAGCTCAGTGGTACAAGCGCCCTGGGTTCAATCCCCACCACAACACACCAAAAAAAAAAAAGGGGGGGGGAATAAACAAATGAATAAATGCAGGTCCACCTTGCTAAGGAGCATTAGAAAGAGCTGTGGCATGATAACACTGACAGACCTTCAGGGAACCATAGGTTAGAAGACCTATGGTCCATCTCTTATGGCCCATAAACCATGTGAAGTTGGCCATGTCCCACCCTGTGCCAAACTAAGTCCTACCTATTTCACATGTTATTATGGACATCTAATTAAGTCACATGACAAATGCTTCAGTTTCTTAAGCATTTAGGTGTACATAGGGCTAAATGGGTAAGTTAGGTTACTGTAATTCTGGTAACTAAGAAGTACTTCTATATCATTCACAATCTGCAAGTCTAATGGCCTGATCTAATAATATCATTCTCCAATTCAAAATATGACATACATAACATGAAAATCTCCCCTAACACACCAAAATAATTGCCACTTTTTAAGAACTGATTAAAGCCTAATCACTCAACAAAAATTAGCTTATTACTGCTACTACACATTTATTCAAGGAAATCAGCAGGTGCTAGTTTCTGTAAGTGTAAACTACCTAAAACACACACTTGCTTACACAGATTGAGTGCTGCCTTGATATTAATCTGCACAGAACTCTGCAAAGAAGGGATAGGCTTAGTAAAGCCTGGACTACATGGCCCTTGGTTATCCCAAACTGACTTCAGAAGAAAAGCTGAAGAAAAAAAAAAAAAAACTACAAAGTTCTGGCAGAAGAAGGCCTTCCCATAATCTGCTCTAACACCAAGGCGCAGAACCTTGTGCAGGTCCAACAGTGCAGCGTCCCTCACTGTGTTCCAGAGAGAATGTGGCTGGAGCCTCGGACGAAAGAAATATGCTTCTGACTTCTCTCTGACAAACTGCACATATGCTACTCGTATATACTCATTAAACCTCAAATAACATATCCTTGACACCTTGGAAAACAAAATACCAAGTTTAAACACAGTGTCTTCCTGCCCTCATCAGGAAATAAAAAAGACCTAAAATAGACCTAAAATGTTTGAACTGAATTCAAACATTTCTGTATGGTCAGAAAATCAGATGACAGAATTGTGCAGCAGTCACTGCACATGTGGACGTAGGAGAACACATCTCTTTATTTGGTTTAGATATCATTGTAGCATGAGTCATTCCTGAATTAAGGATGGGCACTCATGGAAACGGAAGGTGGTGTCAATGATTACATTCATGCTCCCTGCACTACCTGCCTTCCTCTGCTTCTCTACCACACAGGACTTCCTCTCTTCCAGACAGGGATTAGGGGAGAGGGGAACCTGACTCATCCTTGCCACTCTTTCAAGCTCACTTCTGATCAATCACTAGCTCAAGCTGATTGTATCTCCAAATACATCTCTGATCTGCCTTTTCCTCCTCTCCTCCCTGCTTACTGCCAGCACCTAACAAAGTCACCACCATTACTTGCTAGATTACCACAACAGCAACCAGCTGGTCTCCCTACTTCTAAGCTGTCCCTATTCCAATCCATGTTTTCCTGCAGCAGCATAGGGATTCTGTAAATAAGCAAAAATTAACCCTTCAGTGGATTTCCACTGGTTTTAATGATCAAGCTCAAAGTCCTTAAACATGACTCATGGGCTCTATGGTTAAGAGCCTTAACTACACATGGCTGCTCCCTCCCCGGACATACAACATTCAAACCATGCTGATTCTTCTTTGTTCTTTAAAGAAACCAAGTTTCCCCTTGCTGTCCTTCTAACAGTACCACTTTGTACATGAACTCTCCTGAGGGTCCTGCACAACTCTCAGGCCCAAAATAAACATCACTTTCTTGCAGAGGCTTTGTTGACCCTTCACACCATGTTAACCACTCCATCTCTCCTCAATTTTGGGTTCGAAGAGAACAAATAACTGGTTTATGGATGGCAGAAAGTAAGGCAAGAGATGCCAACGTACATGATAGAAGGTAGAAAACAAGATGCTACACTGAAGTCTTGGAGATTTGAGAGTGCTCATCTAAAGAAAATATACTCCCATGAAAGAGAGACCATGAACTTCATGTGTGAGTTTAAGATAAGATCAAAATTTGTATCTTTAAAGTAAATTATGTACTATATTTGTCAACATCCTTCTGTTCTCCCAGCATTGAGTCTATAGTAAAGAAAGCCTAGAAAAAGGGAAAAAATTTGCCAATATTGCTACCATAGTTCTACAGAAGGAACAACACAACCCAGAAGGCTAATGAAGTTAAGATGACAGCCACATTCCTCTCCTATAGCCACTCCTCCCTAGCTGACATAATACTTTTCTTTTTCCTCTGCTTTTCTTGAATAACACCTTGGAGATTTTTCCACCTGATTTTAATAAAGGAGGCTAAAGGATCCTTTGCAAGTGGCTGCAAGGTTGAGAATGTCCTCATCAAATGAGGACAAATAGATGCAATCACCTACATGGCCTATAAATACAGAGAGGGGCCAGACAGCAGTATATGCATAACCTATGCAAAGAAGCAGTTTTACACATTGCTGAGGACGCTGCAAAGGAAATAAAAAGAAAATAAACATTTTGAGTTCCAAGTGAGACTAAGTCTGGTATCAGTTTACCTGATCATATTCTTAGGCTTCATCTCCACTGTCCATTTCAATATCCATCTCTTCTGTGTCAGCAGCCCGGGACAGAATGTCTGCCATCAGTGCTTCTTCCAATTTCTTACGTACTTGTTGTACTCGCTCTTCCTGTTTCCTTTTAAAAAACAGAAAAGAAAAAAAGAACACTAAAAATCCATCATGTAATGAAAATATGAAGTTGCTACAAAAATCCATCCCTACTTCAAAAATCACTAAATTTTCCCGGAAAAATACATTTTTTCCTCTCCTTTGACTTTGCAAAGGTTGCTTCTGTACCCACAAACCAAATACACTACTGGCCTTGCAAAAAGAGGGAGGGTCACAGGCAGTTATCCTTTGTCTCTCAAAGAATTCTGGAAGGAGTCACTTTGCTTTAGTGACCTCTTCCTCAACTCCAAGAATTTCAAGTATGTGAGGATTTGGGTTTATTCCTGTAATGAATAATCAGAAATAACTTGGACACATGGATAGAACAAGGAAGCAACATGAAGAATGAAGAAAAGCACTTTCCCAACAAACCACTAAGATATGAAGCAGAGGCTTTAGTGGGCTGGCGCTTGGTCTGGCATTTCACAGCTAGATTAGGAGAAGGCGCTCTCCTGCACTCCCATGTCTGTAGGCAATGGGTCAATATCAAAGAAGCAGGAACACATGAGCCCACATACTGAGAACAGAGACCAATAAGCACCTCTTCAAATCAGATGAGCTGAGTACATCAAGAACACATCATGTGTATCTCTGTGTCTTGGTGATTGCAAGGGGGCCTCAAAAGTGAGAGTTAATAAACAAGACTCTGAACCATCATATGGAGAATAAAGTCCAGGAGGAAAAGCTATTAGTAGATACTTTGTCCTAAAAACCCTGAAAGGGCAGGAAAGAAGTTTATATCCAGAACCAAACAGAAAAGCAAAAGCTGAACACACACAAGGGAATAAGAAGGAGTGGTAGGTAAAGGTCCTGGTGAAAGTAAGAAATGAAGACAGGTGAAAGCAGAAGTAGGCAGGTTAACCTCCAAATAGGTTGATCAAGCCCTCTCCTGAGAGAAGAGGAAAGATAGCTGGGACGGATGCGGAGTGGGAGACAGTACAGTGCAATGAAAGAGACACAAGGGAAATTGAGGGCTCTACTGATTTTCCAAACCAATAACTGAGGAAGAAAGACTGCAGCACCGCCCAAATCTAGGATAGTAGAAAGGAGAAGCACCATATCACAGAAATCCCAACCACCGTCATGGAGTGCTCACTCCCCAGGGGCTCAGCCAGCTCTTTTTACATCTGCTCTCCTCCAGAGCAAATTTCTCTGGGTCCCACGAGACTAGTCCAAGGTACTAAGAAGGAAACGTATACTGAATAGCCACAAAAACTTCAGACATTCTTATTAAACTCCAAAATGGCACAGTCTATCACTTTTTAAATGAATTTGAAAGAGTTTAAGGGACACGCAAAGTGGTTACCAGATCAGTCTGAGATCTATAGCCTCTATCATATAAACCAAAACTGGAGATGACACATTTTCAAGTAGGATCTAGAAGCAGGATCATGAAGAACATATCTGTTTATTTCTTATATAGTCAGTTTCCCTTCTAGTCCAGTGATTCAAAATATTTGCTAAACAGCACATCAGTCTCACTGACAGTCTCTTAATAGACCACAAGAATATGCATAGCTACTCTGAAGTAATCCAAACAGGAGCAGGGAAAATGGAGCTAAATGTGGTTTTGGATGAAGAACTATCTTGAAAGCTAACACAGACAATTGGTTTTCTTTTTACCTTAAGCATTACTTCCTAACTTTATGATAAAAGTTGAAATTGAAGTGTTTGCCTATTGTAACAGGCAGAGTTCTAAGATGTTCCCCAAGTTCACAGCCCTCCATATATACTCCCTATATATTTTCTTCCCTGAATATGGGTAGCACTTGTAGGCATGATGGGGTATTACTCCATGATAAGGTCAGTAATCAAGTGACTCCGAATTAATCAAAAGAAAGGTTTATATATTGGGCCTCACATGATAAGAAGAGCCTTTAGTGAGGCTGAGTTTCTTCTGAAAAATTCATTTAAGGACACATGGAGGGAGCCACATAGAAAGGAATTTCAGGCTGCCTTTAGGAGCTGAGAGGGGCCTCCATCCCTTGGCCAACAAAAGACTAAGGGTCTTATCCATTCGGCCACTGAGAGTGAATTCTTAGTTTAAAGAGAATCCTAAACTCCAAACAGGAAAGCAGTCCAGTCAACACTTTAGCCTGTGACCAAGCAGAGAACCCGGGCTGCTGAACCACAGAACCATAAGCTGATAAATGGGTCTTGCTTTAAGCTGCAAAATTTGTGAGAATTTGTTATAAAGTATTAGAAAGCAATGGAATGAAAATATTATCAAATACACTGAAAAGATACATACTTAAGATTGAGAACTTTAGTTGGAGGTTTAATATAAACAGAATATTGGCTACAAAATTTAAGGAAGAGTAACCATTCTGCTTGCCATTACTTATTTACTAACTCAACAAGGAATGTTAATAAGCTCTGTTATGACAATTAAATCAAATGAGCAATCTGTTAGATAAATTTGTCCAAACAAGACATCATTCAGACCTGGCTTGGAGATGGTTTCTTCTACTATCAAAAGACCTACTGTGGAAGCCACTGGCATCCCCATATTACTTAGAGGACCTCAGTCCACACCCATAATGATCTGGAGGAATCCCTAACTTGGTCCTCACTCCAAGAGGGAATACAACATTTCCCTGAGTAACTGTCTTCCTCAAGGGTAAACAGTCCAAAGAGTATATTAATTCCTCAATTTGATTTTACATTATGCTATTTTCATTTCTCTAGAAAGAAAGTTGATCATAAATTCCATGCAATCAAGGCATAGGACTAGAACCTTTGCAAAGGGTATTACTTTAAAACCCAAGAACTTTCCAATATAAATCTAGCTCAACTCATGCATTTAGAAATATTTTTATGTCAACTTTTTATAGATTTAGGGAAAAAAAATAGAAAACATATTTTTAATCTTTATGGTTCAAAAGTGCCATCTACTGGTTTTGTACAGGAACTCCAGCAAAACTTTGATTTACTTTCAGAAGACAGGAATAGTTAAGTACACATACTGTCATGTTTTTAAAGAAAATATACTACAGCATCATTTTCATCATTATGTATCATTAAGTAATGATACTGGCGTTAATAAATACTAGATAAGAATTTCTCTGAGGTTTTACTATTCAGAATACTTTTGTTTCTCCTGAGCAATGGTTTGCTCATACTATCAATCTAAGCTGGATGTTTTCCTTTTACTATTTGCTGCTAAAAGTCTAATTTGTGGCCCAGCCTTAGAAACAGTAAAAGATGTTAATGGTTGCAGCTAGGTCCTCTCATTCCCAGCTCTATTTTATTGCTTTACTCTTTCTGCAGCATTCTCAGAAGTTTCTCTTCTTGCTCTATTGTGTGTGTGTGTGTGTGTGTGTGTGTGTGTGTGTGTGTGTGTCTATCTTTAGAGGCATCTTAAATCTTCACTAAAATGAAATGGTAAATTCTTTAAACTGCACAATAAATGAGGTAAACACTATCAAGTTACTAAATCAAACCTTAGAAACACATTTTAGCTTAATGCAGCCTGGTTATTATATGCTTTAAAGAGATAATTTTCTGCAAACTAATGCAGGAAGCAACCATAAAAGGCATGACTGAGTGAAGGGATTTGTTAGGCCAAAAATTCAGAACCCCAAACCACAGTGCAAAGATGATGGGTAGAGAATATAATTGATTTAAAATTTGTCCTTTGGGCATGCTGATGATGGTTCCCCTTCTACCCTTTACAAGCATGTTTTTTATTATAAAGATATTTTATCACCTTTCTTTAGTTTCAGAAAAGCTGCTTTAAAAAAAAAAAAAAAAAAAGGTAAGATTTTCTAGTGCATTCAAGTTGAGGATTCTTTATCCAAAATGCTTGGGACTGGGCTGGAACGGTGGCTCAGCAATTAAGGTGCTTGCCTGGCATGCGCGAGTATATGAGTCCAAACCCCAG